>JAHWFP010150143.1:7887-27407 GCA_023313725.1 Lithobius niger | reverse complement strand
AGCAATTAACTCAGCAATCTCCCTAGTAAGCCAGGCATTTCTTTGCTTGGTACTTGTTGTTGCTTTGGTCTGAGAGCCAGTCTTTTGTCGTTTGTTTGCTACTTTATTACTTTCATAAATATTCTTTATGATGTCATGAATAATTTTATTATAGCAGCATTCCTGTTCGTCAATATCATCCAAACAGGCCCAATAATGTTTTTCAACTGCGTCACAATTCCTTCTTCGTCATAGTCAGTTTTAGTCTCCATATTAGTACCAGGAGTTTCAGATTCAGTGTTAGCTATTAAAAGTATCGTAAAATAATGATTCGTAATTTTTCTTTTCCATGTGTAACCATTCGACTCGAAATTAGGGGAATAATAAAAATATGGTCTATACACACGACTGCACCAGTCTATTCCTAAAAACCTCTGAGTTACAGAATTAATTTTAGCTTCAAAGCCATTGGCATCTATCATATTCTCGTAATTTTCAATTTATACCATGTCGTGTTTATTAGAGTTGGTGGGCAATATATCAATATTTATATCTTCTAGGACCAGTATATTCTGTGAATTGTGAAATCTGAGTAAGTACTCTTCAAGAAGTTGGACAAATTTATTTTTATCAGTAGCAGGTTGACGATAAATGACAATGATGCTAAATTTAGCTTCCAACAATTCAACGTCAATGCTGATTCCACCATCAGTGTCAATTTTGAAATGTCTCATTGAACACGTTAAGTTATCTCTAGCTAAAATCATAATGCCACCACCTATATTTGTAGCTTCACGGGTTACACAAAATCTTTGGTAACCACTTATTTTGTACAGATTAAATTCGTCTTCTTTGTGTTGACTTCAATTAAGGCAATCATGTCCCATTGTATACGACTATTCTCAAGTTCGAGCAAAAATTAATCCCAGTTTTTGCGCAAACTTCGTATATTCACATGCAAAAGTTTGAAATTACCATTTTTTCAATCATGTAAATCAGTAAAAACCACATCACCATCGAAAACAGCATTAACAAAAGGAAATGTAAATTTACTGCCAGTCATATTATTAGCCATGAATTGCGAGATCCTCTTCCGATCTTACATACAAAATATTTTTGTCACCTTCATTTTTCCGCATCATGATTTTGCCACGCAGGAACCATACAAAACGGAAGTTATTATCTTTTGCGAATTGTTTCGTTTTCCAAAAATGCTGTTTGTAGTACGGTGACATATTCTCATTTAAAAACACCCTTTTTGAGTTACCATTACCTAGGACGCTGTCATTAGTTACCACTTTCTTCTTGTATACAAGCCAAGGATCGCAATATTCACAGTGAATTGCAAGATCACCACACTTGGTTTATTTTTATCTTTGTTTGGTATGCGGTGGCCAGCATCAACAACATCTGGCCTGTAGTGAGTAACGCCGTACATATTTGCAACCCTTTATACAACCTCTTGAATATTGTCCTTGGGAAGCCAATCTAAATTATTGATTTCAACATTTCGGTTACGTTCGTATTGTTCTTTTTCTCTTGTTTCTTGAAGTAGTTTTTTAGTGTTACTTTCCTTCACATTTTCTTTACTGTCAAAATTTTGTATTCTTTCTTCCATCTCTTTCACGGCAGCCTTCATTATTTCGTTTTCTTGCTTCAAGTTTTTTTGCTGGTTATCCAAGAACTCAATAGTTTCACCTATTGCTTTGACGTCATTTCTTATTTTCTTCATTTCTTGTATCTCGTCAATTATTTTTTGCATCACTTTTTGCACTGGAGCTTCAATGATATTCCGTATTTCACCTATACTTCGGCTCTCAACCAAATCACCTTTTCCAAATCACCGGTATCCAGTAGTTTTTGTCTGCATCGTACACAGGACGATTTATATTTTTTGCTTTGGCTCATAGCATTCCATGTTTTTAGTGAAATATAAGACCACTTGTCGAATGATATTTTTCCTTACTGCCGGCCGGACACTGCACAAAATCCCCCTCGTTTGATAGTTTGTTCTCACAGTCATCACACCTGGCCATACTAAAAAGATGAGAAGAAGAACAGCAAGATTAGTCTGTGTCAGTTGTGAGCGGCCGCGTGGAGAGCAGCATGACGTCATAAGCGAGCACACTAATGGCATCAGGAATCGCTTCGCAAGGCACCGCCGAATCGTATATTGAATGGTTAAAATGGGGGTACTTAGATCATGTAGAGAATACACACAGGTCTTAAAATACTCACGGAACACTAATGCAATGATACATTGAATCAATCCAGGGCAAGAACGTCGTTATAATAATAATAATACTAATATATATTTATCCAGCAATTGTAATTATATACATAACGTGCATGCACGAAGCCTCACTGGCTTGTTTTTGAACTAAATATTAGACATTTATACATACAATCATGTAACGGTAATTGTTATACAGAATCTTTTTACATTACCATATTTCTAGAAAAATACAGTTATTCAGTATGCTTGATTTAGTAGCCAATTTTTACCAATTTTTTTTAAATATTACCTCTAGTTAATGTCGATCGAATTTCAGATGGTAATTGATAAGAATGAAAGGTACTAAATATTCAGGCATCTTCTACCATACGAATTTCTCCAGGTTGGAACCTGTAACCGTGCTGTATCACTTCTTCCAACTCTAATAGTTCTTTTTTGATAATTGTTATTAAAAAAGTTTGATTATTACATTTAATTTGAATAATTTAGTAAAGTTAAGTAGCTGAAATTTTTTAAGAATATTTTTGTCGACAAAATAATAATAATAATAATAACTTTTATTACATATACAATTTTACAATTGTATGCTCGAAGCTGTTTATAGACAGCTTATCAGAGCTTCACAATACAACATATTCATTACAATATCCCTATTCAACATGTCATCCCTATCCATAACTTAGTTGTGTATATTTATAACATAATTCAAAAATCTAATCTTATTTCTATTCTAACATTATACAGTTTTTACAATTTCACTGAAACGTTGATTTTAGAACTATTTCGTCTTTCAAGTTCATTTTTAAACATTTTATTGTACTATAATTCATAAGTTTATCTGTCATTTTATTAAAAATGTCAGGTACGTACAATTTTTTAGTTTTTTCCATATACGTTGTTCCATCTTAGCAGTATGCATTTTGAGGTAATTAATCTTAATCTATGCCCTCTATGTTCATTTTTATTTTTGTGTACATTTGAAAAATAATTTTTTAAAATTATTATTTAATTTCTCAATTCCATTATTTTCATGATCTTTACTTCGTTGTGAATTGCATTTGTTTTTTTTTTCTATTCCCAAAATAATACTTTAGTTATTTAATATCTTTTTTTTGTAATCTTTCAATTAAGTATTCTGACGCAAAGTCATACAGTTCATAAAGTACCTTAAAATACTTTCAATCCATGCTTCATATAAGATTTTTTTTATTTTTTTTTATCCAAGATATTTCTTACTGTATATATCTTAGGTACAATTTTTCTAATATTTTGTCTTACTAAAAGTATATGTGCTTTAAAATTCCAGTTTGCATTCATTTCCATTCCTAATACTTTGTTGTTTCTTTTAATTCTAATTTTGCACATTCCTTCTTAAATTTTATATTTTAATTATCTCCATTTAAATTTGTGCAGTTTCCATAATGTTTTATAATTGAAGTTTCTTTATTTTTTTTCATTTTCGGTACTGTGATATTCATTTGTACCGTTTTTTCTTTACTAATGAATAGTTCATTTTCAATAAACTAGTCGTTTAGTTGGTTAAAATCATCTTGTAGGTTTTAACATCATTTCTTCAAAGTTATAATAAATTGAAATCGTAATAGTATCATCAACAGAAAATAACAGATTTGTTTTTTCAATATTTTCTGATGTCATTTGTGTAAATTAAGAAAAGCAATGGTTCCAGTACATATCCCTGTAGAACACCAAATTTTTGAATTTTTTAAATAGCTATTTTCAGCTTTTATTTGTTTTAACATTTTCCTATTATTAACTTTTAATAATATTGTGGATTTTTCCTCCGAGTCCTATTTTTTCACATTTTTTAAAAAGATTTTCAGAATCAAAAAGTATCAAAAGCTTTCTGTAAATCTACTAGAATTGTACCCACTAATTTCCTTCATTTAATGCCGTAGTTATTATTTCGTTTATTTCTACTAATAAAACAGTTGTACCCTTTTCCCAAGTGTAGCCATATTGTACATTTGTTAAAATTTTAATATTTTTTCCAAAAAATCCCTGATTTTATTATCAAAAGCTTTTGTCTGTTATTGATAAAAGCCCAGTTAGTCTATAAATATTTTTTGTGTTACTTATATATCGATCTTGATACCTGTATTTTTTTTAACAATTCCGGCCATATTTCTTTATCAATCATTCTATTTATTAATTTACAAATTGCTTTTGCTGGATTTTCTTTTGTCTTTTTAATATGTTCAGTTTGTATTTTGTCAATCCCTGTTGCTTTTGTATTTTTCGTTATATTTATTACTTCCTTTTCATCAGCATAATCAATATACATAGTTTTTTCCACCTTTTTATTTATACCCTGTTTTAAGTATTTCATTAGTTTAATTGTTTTAAGGTACCATCCTTTTAGTCTTCTGTACAGCCGTACCGGCTGAGAAGACTATTGCAACGACTTTGTTCATCCATCCGTTCGTCGCTTTTTTCAACTTCGCAATGGTACCAGCTAGAGACGGCCACTGTTTACAACGTTAGATTCAGTGTGAGAAGTTAGTTAAATGACATGGCAAATTAAAAAATCGTTACTTCATTATAGCTAATAGACTTCTTCTATTAACTAAATGAAATAATAACATTTGATCGTCGATTTGAAATCCTAAGATAACACGCAATAAAAACAAAAGGATTTTAACTTCGTTTAAAATAGTCTCGTCGAATTGTTGCATGAAAGAATAGGCTTACCGTTATTTCTCCCGTAATAATTGTTCGATTTACGTCAATTTTTGGGTCAGCAATACTGTTTGGGGTATCAAGCGTTGTACCAAATTTCATTCCAATCCGATCTTTGGTTTGGGCTCCACCCAGACTAAAAATGTGCAACCAATGTACCAACGGACCAACAGACCAACGGACCAACCAACATTTTACAATTTGGTGTCCGTTATAGGCTACGCTTCGCTCGCTCGCTCCGCCAATAGAACGAAAGTGTTCAGCAAAAGACGAATTTGTACCGCAGCACAAAACAATAAGAGGGTTTCGTGTAATAATGCCAATATTCTTAGTTGCTATGGAAACTGAACTCTCAATCCCGTGTTGCAGAATGAATAGGCTTTAACCTTGAATGTAGTTCTCTGCTGTTATCGCTTACAAACTTAAAATGGCAGCTAAACAATACGCCGAAAAGTTCTGAGAGTTTCATTTAAATGCTATCTTCACACCCAAGCTAACGCAGTCTGGCCTAAAATTTTAATTATTCCAAAGTTTAAAAAAGTTACGTTCGCAGTTGTAGTATGTGCCAGAGGTGTGCGCATCAATATTGTCGTAGGCGGCAGCACAGGGGGGCACGATGTTTTGAATCTTTTGATTATTGTAATGTAATATCGTTACTGATAATTGTTTGGTAGGAGTTAAATGCTTTATAATTAATATCTTAACTCTAAGGAAGATCCTCTGCAATAAATATAAACAATATAAGCATTGTTGACGGTCGCACGTTCGATGCCAGCTTAACATGGGGGGGGGGGGGAAGTCAGGCAGAGGTCCGCATTAAGACGTCTCAGTTCAAGCGATTCAAGACCCAGAATGGTCAGTCGCTGTTTGTAGGGTATAAGTTCAAAACCAGGAGACGCTTGATAAAAGATCTGAACAGATTCCAACAAAGTAATATCCTATATCAAACGTGGAGACTTGACCTGACTCGCTTACTCAACAATTGGCCGTACGTATACTTTAAAGGCATGAGTTAGGGTAGAACGATCCCTAGATAAAAATTGGCCAAATCATACTGCCAACAGGCTTCGCCCTGGCTGCAATCGCACTACAATGAGAAGAGAACTTCAGGTTTGATGTGAAATGGACCCCAAAGACCATTGCATTTTGAAGACATTCCAATATTTCTCTATTTAAAGAATAACAAACCGACCTATCAATCCGGCCCAATGGAAGGGTAAAACTTTTTAGAGTGTTGATCGGTAGCTGACATTTTAATGACCAGCCCCATAGCGAATTCAACATTGACTGGCTATCGTTTCGGTCCAACTTAATTCTTTGTGTATTACAAATTTTAACGTCATCAAATGAAAGAAAATTCATAGCGCAACTGTTAGGCCTAATTTTGTCGCTGTAATTGATTTTATGACCTTCAGATATGCGAAAAATACTGCAAAAACAACGTCAAATTTTTCTTCATAGTTTGTTCATGCAAAGTTTACTATGCTCGAACAAACTTTTCCTAATAAAGCTATGACATCATGAACAGGCGTGCTGAGGGATGTGATGAACGAACCGAGAGCAATTAGTTTGCATCAAAAAAATCAGTACATCGATTTTGCGACGCTCTTGGAATCAAAGAAATTGTATGAAGCATGGATCGACGCCAATGGAATGAATGAAACGAACGATATGACCAGTTTACGTATATATATGCCCGCACTTGTAAACCACGCAGGATCAAAAAAAGGGGATGCATTCCTCTACTTTGGTTTGGTCTTCCCCCTATTTTCGGTTCTGCATGATTTAAAAATTCGGGCAGTCATATACGTAAATAATCTCTTTTATCTGGGTTGGGGGAACGACCACTTTATTTTTGAGGGACGACTGCATTTCTTGCTTTGTGTGATTTTCTTTTCAGCAAAGTAAGGGGGAAGATGGTTGTAGGATATGCCCCCTCCGTTATATTCGGGCATGCACGGTTTAAAAATATTAAAGAATAGCCAATAGCGAAAATCATATACTAAAAATAACGTAGTTCAGTAAGCCACCTTTATGCACTTACGTTTCGTCGGAGTGGCATGACCCGGATTCGAACCGGCTACCCAGTTCGCCCCCCCCCCCCCCCGATCACTTGCATAGCACCTTAATCGCTATGGTCACATCCTCCACTGGCATAAACATAACTCACTGAACCCGTTATTAAGTCCAGGGCTCCATTCGACCAAAATTCACTCGGCAATAGACAATGGAGAGGGAAGACAAATCATACACTCACAAGGCTCAATAAAGGAGAAATAAACTACTGAACTACGTTATTTCTAGTGTATGATTTTCGCTGTTGGGTAATTTCCAATTTTTCTTAATATTTTTTCCAGCGATTTATGTCTTTATTTCTCCGGCGGAGTTCCGGCGGCTGAGTTCTCAGTACGCCGGTTATCAGCGCCTGTTTACTGATGGGTCGAAGTCCGACGTTGTCGTGGCGTGTGCTTGTGTGTGTAAGGGTGTAACGGTTGCCCATCGCCTTCCATCAGGCTATTCTGTGTTCTCTGCAGAGCTTTTGGCTCTTGGTTTGGCGGTGGAATGGATCCTTGACCTTCAGGGCACGCATTTCATTGTCTTTAGTGATTCCAAGAGTGCCCTGGAGTCCTTAGCGAATAACAATCCTCGGAACCCCTTGACACAACGTGTCCAAGCTTTGCTTTCCCGCTTGCCTGGCCAGCGGAAAACCGTGCTTTTCTGCTGGATCCCGGGCCATGTTGGGATAGCAGGGAATGAACAAGCTGATTCTGCTGCGAAAGGGGCCCTTTCTGGCCCTCTCGGTAGGGATCTCAGCCTTGTTCCCTCAGATGCCTTTCCAACTCTGCGTCTGAGGTTACACGCTTTTTGGCAAACCTTGTGGGACAGACAGGACGGTAATAAGTTATGGGCCATTAAAGGCACTGTCGAGGAGTGGCACTCGGCGTGTCGCCGCAGTCGCCGTGAGGAGGTTGTGTTGGCCCGTTTGCAAATTGGTCACACCCGACTTACTCACTGTTTCCTTTTGCGGGGGGTTGACCCTCCTGAATGTTCTTGGTGTCGACGGCCACTTACGGTCCGGCACTTACTTGTTGATTGTCGCCATCTTGATGGTGTTCGTCGTCGGTTCCATCTTCCGCATGACATTGCGCGTCAGTTGGGCGATAAGTCTGTCCTCCTGTCCGGTGTTTTTCAATTTTTGCAGGAGGTACAGATGTATGACAAGATTTAAGTTAGGGGTTTGAATAACATCTCTGTAATGTGTGGTGCAGTGGCAACCCGGACCACTGCACTGTGACTGAGGTTGGCGCTAATGACCAAGTTGTCGACGCGCCATTAAGCCTCAATCCCCCCCCCCCGAGTGAATTTCGGTCGAATGGAGCCCTGTTCACGGTTGTGACCTTAATAACGGGTTCAGTAAGTTATCTTTATGCCAGTGGAGGATGTGGCCATAGTGATTAAGACGCTATGCAAGTGATCTGGGGACGAACTGGGTAGCCGGTTTGAATCTGGATCATGCCACTCCGAGGAAACGTAAGTGCATAAAGGTGGCTTACTGAATTACGTTATTTCTAGTGTATGATTTTCGCTATTGGCTATTCTTTAATATTTTTCCAGCGATTTATGTCTGTTTATTTCTGTATGTAAGGTAACGTAACAAAAGTCTTAAGTGGGGGAGGGGGACATTTTTTGGTCTGATTGCTCTGGTGATGAGCTTGTGAACCAAGTAACGGGGGAACCTGTTCTCCAAATACTTCTGCATGGTGTACTTTAATTTTGCTTTAAGCAATTGATGATTGCGGATGCGTGAGTGAATGCGTTTAACTTCATTGATGACAATATTGCATTTGTTATGATCGTCGACAAACGAGCAGTAGTGAAGTGTTCTTGTTGATTGTATGGGTTTCGGTAGTGCGTGATTCGATTTTGGGGATTTATAATTACAGTTATATCTGAAAATGGGATTGCATTTTTTTTTTTTTTGCGGTAGGTGAGCAAGGGGGGGAGCACCAATAAGGAATTTAAGGGCCTCAAGTTTTATCGTTGAAGGCAAAAGTGGAAAGCTATCATCAATGTAGCGTTTGTAGTGTTGTTCTCTAGAAATTGCTACAAAAGTTTGTTGTCGATGAAGTTTAGAACAATATCACAGAAGTGTGTAGAGAGCGGGTTTCTCATACGTACACCATTTGTCTGCTCAAAAAATCTATTACCAAATAGAAAGTTTCAAAAATGATCTGTATGGCCTTAAGAAGATAGGATTCATCCCACCCAATTTCTTGTAGAATTGGGGAAGTGGGTCTGAGCTCAGTTTATTAACAACTTCTTCGATGATCTGACCCTGGTCCAGTGAAGGAAACATTTTTTCTACGTCGAAAGAAACAAACCATTTTTCACCTCAACCCCGTCAAGGTCATTAATAACTTTTGAGTGCATTTGGGGTGGTATGCTGACCTTTCGAAAGATTTTTAGAATAGGTGTCAACATTTTAGCAAGAGTGAGGTTTGTTGCCTGCTTCCCACTCGTAATGATTCTCAGAGGAAAACCCGGTTTGTCGGTTTTGATCTGAAGAAAAATACAAGGTGGGCTAAAATTGGCTTTTTTATAATTTTCCGTAATTTCCGGTTTAAGTATTTTTTTTATCAAATAGTTCCTTGAAAAACTTTTTTTTTATTTTGGATGCAGTATGCTCAGAACTTGTTACTTTAATTTGCTAGGCGGTTAGTTTCTTGTGCCAGCAGTGATTGTTAAGTCGCCAGCAATGAAGTTTATGGACAGGAGTTCGTAATCAATATTCCTTAGACAAAGCCATTGTTACAAACAGAAGAATGAAAAGAATCAGCCGATCTGTTTGATTGTATCAGTCTGTAAGTAGTTTTTAGTTTATTTAAAAGTTTGTGAGCGAATGGCTTGGAGGCCTTATCGGCCCAATAAAATATCAAATATAAAAAAAAAAAATGAAAAGACCTGGTACGAGTGCTCATACTACACGCGTATGGTCCACAGCGTGGATTCCGAACAATGAAACATTGTTACCAAGCCATTGTTGGTAGAACCCACTACTGAGATTGCAAGTTTTGTGAAGGTTTTTTTTCTTCATTGGCGCTTGTTTTACAGCAGTAATTTCTGCCCCTCCCCCTCCGTCACAACTTGGTTAAAGGATTCTTTCCCACTCCAGCTGCAAGGTAACACTGGCTTTGGAGTCAACAGCAGTTTAGCTGATCATTTTGCTAATCAAGCCGATCATTGGTGATATTCTTAATTATGCAAAAACTAATTAAGAATTAACCAGAAACTAATTTTGAATCTTTAAGAAAACGAGCACTGACAATGTTACGAAGAAATGTTTTATTTTTTCATTTGGTATTTAGCTCATTTGGCAATACCCTAAATGGATTTCCACTCCGTTTTTTTAATATTAAATTCAAAGGTCAACAAACATAGATTCTCGAGTAGTTTTGTTTTATTATCATTGTAATTCAATCTACAGGCAGTTTTTTTTGGTTGATTGTTTTACGTTGAATTGCCTTTAAATTATTAGGATTTACTAAATTAATTCGATTGTATTCTTCGACTGTTTTACAAAGTAGTGAGATACTGATAAGTCTTAAATTACTGTTGTACTCACACTAATAATAAATTAGAAACCAAAAACGATATTGTTTGATCCTTAAGGTAAGGTTTAACTGATCCGAAGTCAAAATAGCAAAGGAATACAAATAAACTTTCCTGCATGGTTTCAGATGCTGCAGTGTTGCTGTACTGTTTAGTCCACGTGAAACTTTACTGCAGCATTCAAATATTTTTAACACTTTTACTTGGTGCACTCTACTTGACTAAACGACATCGCTGGAAAATCTTTAAGAACTAATCGTCATAGTGTGCTTAGCACAGCTGTACAGGTAATTGAGAATTCGTGCAAGTCCTTGAAAACCTGAAAATATCCTGGAAAGTAATAATGAAATTTCTTACCTGGAAAAGTGCTTGAAAATCTTGAAAAATGATGTATCATCAGTATGATGATGAACGGAAAGTAGACGATTTGAGTGCAGAACACTGAAAAATTTATCCAAGAACGTAGTCGATTGTGAAGCCTTACATTATTCTTCTTTTGTTTGGGAATGAAAGTTTTTGAAATTTTGGCTCTGACTTTAATTGTATTTACGTGTATAATGGTTGTATGCAGCAGTAAGGTTTCACGTGGACTAAACAGCACAAAAACACTGTAGTATCAGAAACCTTACAGGAAAGTTATTTCTGTTCGTTTGCTGTTTTGACTTCGGATCAATTAAACCTTACCTTAAGCATCAAACGAGTTCGTGTTTGTTTACTAATTCGTGCTACTTTGGCATAATATGCAGGTTAGATTAGCGTGTTTTAATGTTTTCTATCTTTATCAATAACGGTTTGCACAAACCAATGGAAACAAACCCTTTAATGTTCAGTCTACGTCTTGCAGCTGGCGTTTGCTGATTGGCATTGTAAATAACTTCAGTGCTTCAACCTATGTATTCTACATTTTCACGAACGGAAAGGTTTACTTGAGACTATTGAATACTGTCTTGGAAACGCAAAAAGGGTCACAAATTAACGTAACAGCAGAACGTAAGCCAACCTTCGAGATAGTGGCCCTTCCCTGTCCACGACACACTGATTCTGATACTAATATTTACTTTTCACTTCTGGCATCAGCATTACATCAAACAATAAAATTAAGATGTCTGCATGCATGCTCGTAATCCACCACTTCCCCCTCCTCAGAAACACATTTTATTTTAGAAATTTGAATCCAACTTTTCAGGCTAGGTTTTGCATTTTGGATCCAGGCGTGAAAGGTCCAATTTTTTTTTAAACTTTTGTATGGGTATTCTTGTAGGCATTCACAGAACAACCCTATGGGATGACGCTTTTTTGGGAGAACGTCTTAGGTTGCAGAACGGTCAGTTAGTTAATTAACCAGTCAGCTTGTTGAACAATGTTTTAGCCCAATTTTTTAACTGCTTATGCATTAAGCAGTTATTGAAATGCAGTCGGGGAAAAAAAGGTGCTTGCGTCGTGAGCTATTGTTAAATGACGTTACGTCCCACTCCAGTCGTTTATTTGAACGGGTCATGCCTATCACCTTTACCGTACGGCTGGAAGTGACTGAAATATTAGTCGATTTTTCGTGATTTCAATTAGAAGACGTGCCAGCAAAGTGCAGGCGTTGTTATTGAACAGTTAGTGGCTAAATCGTTTGCATATGAAGGGCTGTACGTCCTTGACTAAACATTTTTGCCAATTATGTTTCTGTCTGAATAAAAAGTTGAGCCGAAAATGGCCCAGCTTATTTCAGGTTTTGACAACAAGCACGAAAAACGGAATTCTATCTGTTGTTGGACTATTGGCAAACCACTGGGAAAAAACTGGCGGCTACTTTACGGTTCACCGGAAGGCATTCAGGATTCTATGCGTATTGGCAATTCGCGTAGTTATGTGGTTCTTGTTATTCAGGTAATTATTGTATAATCGATTATTTAGTGTAACAGTTTGTTGTAGTATAATCAATTCAACAAACATGTGAGGCAACGGGGTAGTGCATACTAGGTGCATAGCTAATGGAGTTAGAAGGCAGGGGCTACTTTCGATAGTAAAATAAACAATAGAGAGAACAGGTTTACTTTACGCGGCTTATGGGAAGAATAAGGGCTCCTCTCCGATTGATCTCTCGTTGGACTAGAATGACGTAAAAGATCAACTGAACAACATTTTCGCATAAAATTTTTCGGGCAAAGGCTTCGTTTGGCCGTCAGAAATTATTGAAAGCCGCACTGTTTGTGCTGACGGACGAGAGGCCGTTTTCTTCCCATGTTCCCAGCTGATATTTTTTTTCCGTAAAAAGTTCAGATAGGTGGGTTGTTATTGTCAGTTTCGTGTGGTTTTGTTGTTGTTGGCGGTTAGGTTAGGAATCGGCTTCGGCATTTCACTTGAGGTAATGAACTGGTTGGGGTCTGGCGCTTCACTTGCCGCAGTTTGGCCCAGTTTCATGCTTTCTGGCGTGGAGCGGTGCTAACTTTGGACCTTCACCACGGCCAAACGATGGGTTTGCCCCCAAAATGGAAGAGGAAAACATTATTCAGCAGGTAATTCTTTGCCCATTAAAAAATCGGACGAGAGCCCGTTTTCTTCCCATGTTCCCTTTACGCACATGGCCCGAAATTCGAAAAAAAGAGAAAAACCTGCCTTTAATTTTCACGGAAGGCACTACAAATTGATCCCATATTGCGGCAACTCGTTAAATCATCATTACCATATTCTAACCAATTAACTGCCTCAGTATGAAATGCCAAACCCCAACCAGTTAACTACCTCAGTATGAAATGCAAAACCCCTCACTTACCTAACCTAACCTAACTGACAATAACAACACGCCTATCGGAACCACCCAATAGAGATCTCTGTCTTTCGTTTATGAAAATAATATTGTTGCGATTTTGTGCATAAGCAGTTTATGTATTTCTTTATGAAATTCTTGTTTAAAAAATGCTTTCTGTCCACGCTAGTTGCACAGAACCACAACTTGGCACATGCTGTGCAGTTTTCACTATCACGGGGGTGGGGGGGGCCCCCAGGATCGCAGTGGCGTAAATAACTGGGTGGGGAGAACGAGCCATGGGACCGTAAAAGTTCAAAACTTTTTTCCCATGTAACCACGCATTAAGCTATGCAAGAAAAACATTTGTACAGTAAAGCTAATTTAGTTGAAACAAATTTCAGTAATACCGAAGTTCAAGTGCAACAAAACCAGGGGACAGGGATCCTGTTTCACTGATTCAATATAAAGCCACTCAAAATTGACAAAAAGTCACAACGACGTGTTGTCCAAGCTCTTGAAACCATCAGTGTTTTCGGTGGTCCCTGCACCGGGGTGGACAATTTGGGTGAGTGTGTGGTGTGTGTGAATGCCTGGTGCACATTACAAGCTCCTACATGGCTGTGAGAACTGTGCCTAAACTCTGAAAACTCCCATTGAAGTTTGTTGTTTACATCTGAACCGTGGAGGCCGCCATATTGCTTTCCTGCATCCAGCCTGTGGTGGTTCAAGACTGACTCGGGGTAGAAAAAAAAAGTTTTGGTTTTTTCAACTGTCCTTTCGCCTAGTGCGACCCTGGGGTTACTCTGCCCCTCCCCCCACCCGGTTTGGTTTTTGTGTGCCCTTTTTCGTAATTTTTTCTGTTTTTCCCCCTCCCTCCTTCATGGACAACCAAGATAGGTAATCAACCTGGGTTATTGTTTTTGGCCCTGTGAACGTACCAACGTCATTCTAAACTCACTGACGTCACATTTAAACTGGGACTAGCTACAAGTGCCGCTGGTGTTCAATTAAAACAAAAAATGACAACGATTGAAGACTTTGCATTGGATTCGTCTGACTGTGCTTCTGCTGGCATTAGAACCATTGATAAAAATGCTAGATCTAGACGTAAAACTATTTATTTTGACCCACAATCAACCCCCAGAGGGCCGCTCTTCGTCCCACATATCCCGAGCCATGGAGAAGTATCTGGGGAAAACAACTACTATCTGAACTACTAGCTACCACCACCAGCATTATAGCCAGGCTTGAATGCATGTCGTTGGAGAAAGATGTAGATATTGCGGCAATAAACTGCAAGCTGGCTAACGTACTTAAAGGTAGTACTTCAGACCATAGTAAATCTGTAACATGTCTATCAAATGCTAATCTGGAAACCTGGAAGGTCGATATCCAGGAATTTTTACGGAACCAACTAGTTATTATGGCGGCGGATATTAAGGAACATGTGGACCGTAGAATAACTTCCATGCAGACTGAACTTGCGACGCTTTTTCCAGTAGTAGCAGAATGTCCACAGATGACTCCAGATGCGACCATTCCTTATGCCACACAAATAGCTGGAGGGGAATGCAATAACCTTGCCATTACTACATTATGTGCCATTAATAATCAAGGAACTTTTCAGATACAATCTACTCATGTAGATCGGATGGAGTCACCGAAGCCAGTGAGAAAGAAGGAGAATTACAGACAAGTTGAGGCAAACCTTTTTAAACAGCCGCCTGTGAATAACACGACCACTCGAACCGCAGTTGCGAGTATTGGAAACTTCAAACGCGATCGACAACAACCACCTGTCAACAACCACCTGTCAACAACCACCTGTCAACCACCTTTCTGGCCCTCTCGGAAGGGATCTCAGCCTTGTTCCCTCGGACGCTTTTCCAACTCTGCGTCTGAGGTTACACGCTTTTTGGCAAGCCTCGTGGGATGGACAGGACGGCAATAAATTACGAGCTATTAAAGGCACTGTTGAGGAATGGCACTCGGCGTGTCGCCGCAGTCGCCGTGAGGAGGTGGTGTTGGCCCGTTTGCGCATTGGTCACACTCGACTTACTCACTGTTTCCTTTTGCGGGGGGTTGCCCCTCCTGAATGTTATTGGTGTCAGCGGCCACTTACGGTCCGCCACTTACTTGTTGATTGTCGCCATCTTGATGGTGTTCGTCGTCGTTTCCATCTTCCGCATGACATTGCGCGTCAGTTGGGCGATAAGTCTGTCCTCCTTTCCGGTGTTTTTCAATTTTTGCAGGAGGTACAGATGTATGACAAGATTTAGATTAGGGGTTTGAATAACATCTCTGTAATGTGTGGTGCAGTGGCAACCCGGACCACTGCACTGTGACTGAGGTTGGCGCTAATGACCAAGTTGTCGACGCGCCATTAAGCCTCAATCCCCCCCCCCCCTGTCAAGAGAGCCACTCTCGTTATACCTACAGCACCAAGAATGGGACCAAATGGTCACCAACCACCACCTCTGAGTATTAATGAACTCTGTGACAAACAAAACGAACGATTTGCTAATAGGCATATTGCGAACGTAGACAATATAGTGCCACTTCCAGCTGTTCCAAGTAAGCCTTGTGTACCCCCACCAGCTGTAACCAACTCGTCTCATCTTACCATTGCTCCTCTCCCAAATACACCAGATGCGGATACTCCCGCTAGGCCACCAACACCCCTGCTAGACAGACCAATATATGTCATTGGAGACTCTCGCGCCAGAGGCATCAACATCGGTAGTCACCATGCCTCTAAAACCTGGACCTGGCCTGGCTTTAGCACTACTTATATTTTGACCAAACTTCCATCCATCAGTGAAGAAGCGACTATTGTGCTTTATCTCGACAACCCTAACAGGATTACGCACCATTTAAAGGAAATATTTGACTTAATTCGGGGAGGAAAATTTAAATTCGACATATTGATGGTTGCATTGCACCCGAAATCCTACTCACGCAATCCCGAAGACGATAGGAAAGTTGTACATACAAATATCCTACTAAGAAACCTGTGTATCACTGAGAACATCAACTTCGTAAGCATCGACGAACACATATGGCGAAATAGGCAATTCATGGACCGTGATGGTGGCCATCTTACTTCCCTAGAGAAGGAGTGTCTCCTAACTAAAATTTACAGAGTATTTGATCGAAGCACCCCTTTCCTTACCTAATGACTTCAAAATGTGCAATGCCCTCCGACTTAACAACCACCCCAGATACCCCTATAGGCAAACTAACTTGTAAATTCTTTAACGCCAGAAGTATACCAAAAAATTTAGCTCACTTCTATGCCTTGTTGGCCGACCTCACGACTGATATTTTTTTTATTGTGGAGACTTGGCTCAACAACACTACACCGACCCAATGATGGTTCGACAACTAACCTACCCTATTTTGCGTAGAGATCGCGATTCTCGTGCGGGTGGTATTATGATTGTGTACAGACCGTACGTTGGTTTAGTCCACTCGTGCACTTCCTCGAGCTCAGAGGCTCTGTCTGTCGGCCTCCCATCCGAGGGATTGATTTTTATCCTTGGATATCTCCCTCACAGTGATAGGGATGATGACATACTCGATATCTGCACATTTATCGCTAAGGAATTGCACCCGACTTTCTCGAACATCGTTCTCGGTGATTTTAACCTCTCCACGGTCGACTGGAAACTGTGGAGCGGCTCCAAAAAAGAACATAGGGACTTCCTGGCACTTACACAACCACTCGGGTTGTCTCAACTTATTGAAGTGCCGACAGGGCTGATCGCACATTGGACCTTATCTTCGCGAAATGACCGGCTCTATTGTCTGGCCCAAATGCTTTACCCATTGTAGCAATACAGTAGATAAATTATGGGAATGTTTTGTTAATCTCCTTCCTGCAAATGTTGATTTCTGTCGCTTGGCACGAAGACCCAATTTAACTTCTAAAAGGAGGGCAACTTCTTTTAAACGAAAACGGGGGGGGGGGGGGAGATGAGGCTTAATGGCGCGTCGACACCTTGGTCACGACCTTGGTACGGAAACAAAAACGGGTAATATAAAGCTAAAGCTCTGGCGTTCGTATAAACAGAACAGAACCGAGGCCCACCCACACTGCTTACAATGAATGCAGCAAAAGGTACGAGACCGCAGTTATTGGCTGGCACTCGAATTTAACATCCTCCGTTATAAGAGAGGGGAAACTTCATTCTTTGTTTAAACACTACAGAAACACGACTGGCTCGGCCAGGCATTTTACCACCTATTTTGGTGAATAATACCCTAATTACGGACAACTTTGAGCGTGCCAATGGGTTAAATGAAAACTTTACTCGGCTTGGGATACTGAATAATAATGTGGAGCCAGTATACCATTATAAAGTTTCACCAGTTGCTATTAATACAGCATACATCAGCTTTCCTACGTATGAAATTATGAATATCTTCAATAAGATGAAACCTAGTAAATCGATTAGCCCTGAAGGCTTTTCAGCCTTCCTCTACAAGGAGGTTGCCTTTGAAATTGCTCAGGTTCTTTCTATACTTTTCACTGCATCTTTTGACTCAGGCCAAATTCCTACTGTTTGTTCCGATGCAATAATAATCCCAATCTTTAAAAAGGGTAATGCATCCCTGCCCGCGAATTCTCGACCAATCGCCCTCACATCTGTTATCTGTAAAGTCATGGAATCCATTATTAGAAACCATCTGATACGACACTGCAACAAATCTGAACTATTGGATCAGAACAAGTTTGGTTTTTTGCCAAAACGTTCTGCAACCCTACAGTTCCTACTGGCTGTAGACAGACGGACATCGGCTCTTGACTTGGGTATCCCCTCAGAAATTATTTACTTCGACTTTCAACGCGCATTCGACTCTGTCGTGCATTCGAACTTAATTTTCAAATTAAAACACCTAGGCCTCGCAGGGAAAATGCTGAACTGGATTCATGCCTTTCTCAGCAACAGGAGGCAGAGGGCTGCCCATTCAGAGTGGCGTTCCACAGGGCTCGGTTCTTGGTCCGCTGCTTTTTGTCATGTTTATCGCTGACTTATTGCCTGATAACACCAACAGTGATGTTCACGTCTCCAAATTTGCGGACGACTTAAAGGTTGGCAATGAATTGATTTCTGATGAGAATCAAACTAGTCTTAGACTTACAATTAATCGCGTGACAACATGGTCGCAGGACTGGCAATTGTCTTTATCTCTATCAAAGTACCACTCGATGCACATTGGCAACCAACTTGCTTCACCTGAGTATTATATAAGTGGAACCTTGATCGAGGCCAAAGCGTCAGTAAGAATGGACACCATTGGGTGTCCTGTTTACCTCGGACATGAAGTCTTCAAAGCACTGCACCTACATTGTTTCTAAAGCCTTTCAAAGAATGCACATTGTCAATAGATGCTTTTGTAAAACAAGTACTAAAACCAGAGTTTGGGCTTCTAAGGTCTATGTTAGACTGACCCTGGAATATGCTAGCTCGGCCTGGTCGCCATACCTCCTTAAAGATATTGACCTTTTAGAATCGGTCCAACGTGCGTTTACCCGCTCTATCCCAGAATTACGCTCATTACAGGCCGGGGATAGGTTACGTAGATTGGGTCTGGAACCACTTGAATTGCGTAGGCTTCGTGCTGATTTGACACTCACATACCAAAATCTTCACGATCTTCTCCCAACTGTTCTCCTTTTTTTCTCACTTTCCACGGCGGGTTTCACCCGCGGTCATAACTTTAAATTAAAAACACAGACCTTTAAAACGGACTGTAGGAAGTTTTTTTTTCTCTAATAGAATTGTCGAGAGTTGGAATTCACTACCTGGTGCAGTTGTCTCATCCGCAAATTTAAATTCCTTCAAACTAGCTGTGAGGGGTATAGACCTATCCAAACACCTCAACCGTACATACTAACGTCCACGTTCTTTTTGGGGCGGTGAGGGGTGAATGCCTTCCGTTTTCATACCCATAAGTGGGTTAAAAATCGTATTATTATTATATTATTATTGAAATTTTTCAACGAGCAGATCACTCGCCAGTCTGAATAGTAAAACCATTTTTTGAGTTGAGGGTTGAGGTTTGCTAGATTGAACTGCCTGTAATTGTTGATGCGTTAAACTTGGTGTTTGTACTGTCTATTATAGGCGTAGGTACTCGTCCCCTGGTTTTTAATTTTATTGATCTTGAAAAATGAATTGTACGTACTCATACATTTTCTAGCAACAGCATCATTAACAAATCTTGTTTTATGAACTATGATCTTCTTAACGT
>JAHWFP010150141.1:0-13099 GCA_023313725.1 Lithobius niger | reverse complement strand
AATCAAGTTTGCAACGATGAACGTCTTTCATTCCTGACAGCTATAGAGTACGATAATTCTTGTTATACTCGCTCGCGTGTAACGTTCATGCGGAGATTTTTGAATTCTTACGGTCACGATATGACGGAAAAGCATGATGGGGGAGAGAGGAGGAGGGGGAGGGTAGTTTTTTTCCCGTCTGTAACGTAGTCTAATAGCGTATTAAAATGCAAATCTCCCTATTCTACAACTGTATACATAATGAATGCTCCTTCTAGGGTACTCGAGGCAGGCGAAGAAGGTATAGTATATGTACGTCTGGTCTGGCTTGGCGTGAGAGAGCCATGTAATATGTAAGAAAAACACACAACCACGGCCGGTTTCTTTTTGCAGTTCTGGCCGGAATTTTTTTGAGAAGAAGTGGTACCAGCGCGCTGTGTGTGTCTGTCTGTGTGTCTGTCTTTGTGTATTGAGGGTGCGTGTCTGGGGGAGGGGGGGGGCCGTGGGGGGGGGGGGGGTGTTTAGAGATGTGTAACCAAGCATCTAGATCTTTTCGAAGAAGGTTGTGTTTTGGGAAAGGCTATAAGAATGATATAATGATGTTTATTTTTTTCTCTTGTTTTTTTTTTTTTGTTCTTTCCTCTCCTTCTTTTTCTCTGGGTAGACGTTACTTCCTATTTCACCGAAGGAAATAATTTTAACAAAGTGCCTGAGTGTTCCGTGAGAGATCTCAGGCAAATGAATTTTTTTTTCCTTCTTGACATGAATTTGAATCATGAATGTAAAAGTCCCTCTCTCTCTCTCTCTCTTTCTCCCCATTCTAGCTGAAACCAACCAGCTCGAGGCAAAATGGAGTAAGACTAGAAAAAAAATACACACAAAAAAAAAACAACAAACAAAAAATAAGAACTATCCTTCAGGGAACAGGTTGGCTTTCGTTCTTTGTTGCTGATGAAGAGGAGATAAGATAAACATAAAACTAAATCATCGTCATTATCATTACTTAGCTTTAAATAATCTATCTTATACCCCACTTCTTTATTTCTTATGCTCGCGTTGTTACTGCAAAGTTGAGCTGCTGTGCCGCGAAAAGGGGGAAACCATTTGACGCGTAGCTAACCAGTGAGGTTTTCAAGAATTACTGAACAACAAAAATAGAAACAACTGGATATTTTCATATTTTTTTCTCATCCAACTTCAGACACAAAGAAATACAAATTTAGAGAAGGCTTAAGGCACAGGACATGTTTTATGCAAATAAACGTGATATTTTGGTATTTAATTTGGCAACTATTGTTGTTTTGACTCAAAGGAGCCGAACCATACCAGGTTATCTGCCCCACTACAGACGACAAGTTGGCAATACCTTTATAGACAACAATGAGTGAAATCATCACATGGTAGCAGTACGGGTTACATTTTGTCGAAATTGGTGGGGTTCCTGCATGTGTGTTAGTGGGGAGGAGATCCCAGTTTGAAGAGGCACTGCTTTGCCACATTGTTTACATTTAGCTGCGTGGTACCATGTTATGTCCTGAAAAAAAAAGAGTTGGAGTTTAGTTAGGCTATGGTTACCAAGCCGAGCAATAACACTAGGACGCCGCCAGGACTGCCGGCCAGGGTAGCGTGAGAGGCTACCATGCTCCTTCAGCTGCTATGGGATGTATTCTGGCTAATTCTGGACAATCCTTCGGCCCCGACGATGATCGGAGGTTTCCCGGATCGAATCCCCGGGCTGGCACCTCCCTTTATCAGATTTCTTCTTCTCAAAAACAAACCTGGTAATGTTCAAAATTGAGCCGGTTCAGCCATACAAGCATTAATTGCTTCGGCTGACATAAGGCTCGTCAAAATTAATTAAAAAAAAAAATAACACGACAATTAATCGAATGATCCCCAATATACCCACATGCAAGTGTATCTACAAACTTGGAACAAAATGTTGCCATAATTCCTAACGGAGGTTTCAAGGGGTTGCATCCGGATCCGATCGACTTGGATAAGAGTCCCAGACTATTCCTTTCCATCAGAACTGTAGAGGAGCGCAACTTCTTGGTTTATGATATTTAAGAACGACTATACGCCTGGGTCTCCCAACTCCGTGGTACCTGGTTGGCTGTCAGAATGTGTTCCGATAATAGAGCCCTCTGCCAGTTACCTGTGACTAGTTGACTGAAGGAACCAATACAACATGTTGTTGAGGCCATGTTGGATATGTTCGTACCCAGTGTGGTACCAAGGAATGAGTGCAGTGGAGTAAGTAGTCCATAGAGGTGTTTATTATCAGTTGTTCAACATTGGGGAGTACAGCCAACATGGGGGGGGGGGGGGGGGGCAACAGTGTTGCTTACAGTCGTTACGTACTTCTTCTCCTCTGTTTTCTCTCTGGGCCGTGGGTTAGCTGTTATTGGAACGGTAACTCGAACGGATGACGAACTAGAGTTAGTTAAGTCCAGGACGAGGTCGAAATCGAGGTAGAAATCGAGGTCGAAAGTCTATTAATGAGTGGTCATTTGCAAACCAGAAGGTCCCTTACATTGGTGCATGGGGACTTGATGGCATCCTGACGAATCGGCAAAAGGAAGTGAAGACATCACTTGTTGCAGAGTAGGCTTACGGGCTTAATACAAAATGGCGGTGCCAAACTATGGAAAGAGGTAAACACTATAGTCTTTTTTTTTCAGGGGAGAAGGCACAGAAGGGGAGAGAGGAATACAAGACAGTGTGATCGTTGGTATGTTCACAGTCTTGAGTTAGACGTGTCTATCAACTGTAAGCATATCCTATCATTGTCGAAAATAAATCCTAATGCTGCCGAAATATTGAAAAGTATGGGCAAGGTGCAGGAATAAACAAAATAACTGAAGGGGATACGCTGATTGAGGGACCGAAACAAACAAAATCAGCCTTTGTTATCCAGTGTGTGCAAATGGGATTGTAGAATTTAAGCATATGAAGCACGGTCATACAATAATAAACCAAACCGTATCAATTTGGCTCATCTAGCGGTTAATTGGGCAATGGTAAATTTGAAAATTATCAATGTGAAAATTTATAGACATAAAATTCCTCCAGAAAAAAGGAGATAGAGATGAACATAAGACGGTTTAACCTTTTGTACGTTTATAATCTTATGAAAGTGGTGATATCCATCCAAAACCAAAACTGGTATAAAAATCACCCAAGTTTCCAAAAAGAATTGGTCGTTGAAGGTAGTGATATCATTCAACCAGGGAAAGACCGCCAAGGTTAATCGCACAGAATAATACTTTGGACGTTAATGAAAACTCGAAGATTGCTATCGCGATTAACTTAGCTAATAGGAATAACCTTCGCGGTCTTTCCCTGGTTGAATGATATCACTACCTTCAACAACCGATCCTTTTTGGAAACTTGGCGGCTTTTTCGCGGTGGGGAGAAAGCACAGAAGAGTAGAGAGGGAGGTGCAATAAAACGTACTGAACAGTTTTTTTTTTCTTTAACAAAGCAGAGAGAGGGATACAATGAATTGGAACAATGAATTATGAAAGGAGAATTACATGAAAATTATCATAATGCTGTAAGCAATGAATGGTAACAACAATGATTTGTATAATCTCAGTCGCGATTATACAAAGCATTGTTGTAAAGTTTCATTGCTGTTCGCACAGCATCAAGACGCGCGCTCAAGCATGCATTACAGACGTCATTGATCACAAAAATGGATCGTTGCACAGTAGATACTGGCGCAACGATCCATTTTTGTGACCTATGACGGCTGTAAAGCATCTTTGGGCGCGTTTCTTGCTATGCTGTGCAGATAGCAATGAAACTTTACAACAATGCTTTGTATAATCTCGGGTGAGATTGTACAAATCATTGTTTTAACCATTCATTGCTTACAACATATAATGATGTATCTTCTTTACATTATAAACCAAAGTCTCATAACAGAAATGAAGCAACTGGCAACGACCCCCGGAAGTGGAACAATGAAAACGTGCGAGTGTGTCAATTCTTTGGCTTGAAATTGAAACTGGGACATTGTTGCCCTGAAAAGAAATTGAAATTGGCACATTGTTGCCTCGACTAACAATTTGCTCTAACAATTATCCTTCTAACCAAACAAGGGCAAGTATTACATGACGTCATGCACACTCCTTTTTCACACGGTACGCATCCCTTAAGCCACAGCGAAACACTGGGAGTGGGGGTTGGGGGGGGGGGGAAGTGAGCTGTTACCATTTAGCATACGATTACGCATTAAGTCAACCTAAAAGAGAATTTCTGGGGGTGTTTCCTTTTAATTCAAATAACTATCCACGTTTAACTACGTATAGCAAAGAGGAGAAAGGGAAGGAAACCAAGAGGAGAGGGAGAGGACGGGATAAAATGAGGAGGTGAGAGGGGAGAGAGAGGATTGGAGGAAAGGGGGAGTGTTACACAAACAAAAATCAACTGTTGCAGTGAACGATCAGGCAACACCGAGCAAATACTGGGAAACAACCACGGGTCAAACAAATTCCCAGGCGAAGCCGGGTACGATGCTAGTATATAATACGCTTAGGTTGGGCAAGCAAATTCGTCATTATCATTATGCACTACAATGAAAGTAGGGCGAGCGACCAACAATGTCAAACAAATGGGTGTGGCCTGTAACAATCGACATAATGCTAGCTCTTAAGAGCCGACTTGGAGAGTTTCAAAGTTGGTTGAGTAACAATCACTGCATGTACGACCGTTATTGAGTTCGGTATCAGAACGGAGAAACGTCCTCCATTGAAAAGGACATTTACTTGCATAACACAAATCAGCGGGGGTTCAAAGGGAGGGGGAGCAGGGATGGTGATATTCAGACCACACAATAGGGGTAAGACTAGACCGGCGTATGTTACGCCGGGGGTACAGCTAGTTCTCATGTAATTCTCCTTTCTGAGTGACATAGCAAGCAGGATTGAGGGACCTAACAGTCGAGGCGGTTGAGGGGCTTGTAAGCGTTCTCCCACAATTCCATCATGTAAGCTCGAGTTAGTAAAAAGTACACACAAGCACTACGCGTTATACGGTTGGCTAAAAATACAGGGACACACCTTATAATATTTCAGAGCATATCATACAAATGGCGCCATTATCAAAAAGTTTAAAAGAAAACAGTTTTTTTCCCATTTAAACCTTTGATAATGGAGCCAATAATGCATAACTGTGATATATTAGTCTGTGTTTTTAGCCATACTATAATGCTAAAACAACATTACAATATTATAATAATTCTTGAGTGCACTTTTGAAATTCAAAACGCATTTTTAAACCAATTTCTGCTGATTTCTACTAAACTGAACCAAGTTTTAGAGAGGAACAAAACAGTGTAAATGCTGCACTTTTGCCATTTTGAAATTTACTGCTGCATTCAAATGTATTTTGTGTGTGTGTGATTTTTAGTGAGGCATGGAGTGAAGCAGAGCGCTTCTCAGCCGGTGCTGGTGTCTTTCTATACCCACGATAAGTTTTGAACAACTATCCGTCTCATTTCAAACTGTCCACACTGACTCTATGCTTTGTAGATTTAAGTTCTAACATCGTTAAAATTGATAAAGGACGGTTTTCAATGCTGAAATATTAAAACAAGTATGCAATTTTTGCTATAAACAGAACGGAAAGCCAAATGGGCTCGAAAACTGATAAATAAATACAGACACAAACCAATTTACGTTGCTTTTTGGGCTTAAATGTCAAACTGTCTGAGCGGGAAATCGAACCCACGACCTTTTAGACCAAAGGCCCGAAGTCCTACCGCTCAGCCATACTGACATGGCCAAAAGAAAATGTCCATAGGCAGCATTTTGACCGGCTCTTGAAAAAATAAATAAAATGGGTATTAGGGCAAAATTAATCATGGCCATCAACTTCATGTCTAAAATAAATCTTTTTAACTGTTTAAACCAATTATAGTGAGAGTCGATTTCGCATGCCGGCATTACACTATATAACTTTGTTGTCCAGTTGTTCGTACACATCAGTAGGGCCGCGTGCCATCGTCAAGAACCTAGAATAATTTTATTGAACCCTCTATATAGTTGCCATCCATTGGTCGGTTGGTGGTGACGTCAACCGCTGACGAGGGCTTATTAGTTACAAGCCATAGGTCGGAGAATGGATGACGTCATTCGGCTGAAGTAAAAAACCCGAACTTGGTACGTTAGCTGCGAACAAAAATCTTTGATTATTTCTAGTGGAGGATTTCGCTGACGGATTCGACCCATTTTCGAACTTAGACCTAGAAATGTGCCATAGAATCTGTGTGCAAAATTTGAGTGACAGAAATCCGATAATTAGTTAAAGCGTTGTAGCGCGAAAACACCGACACCCAGACAAACAGACTGACAGACAAACCGTTCGTATAAGAGTCTAAATCGACTGTAATAACCCCTGCTTGCAACAACCGTTCTTTCAATTAACATCAAGACCACTGATAACAAATTCCACACCATTTTTTTACGATTTTGTTTATTAAACCCTTCCTCAGCATCAAATTATTATTCTGATTTAGAAATACAAATTCGATTTACTTAAATGTATAAATTTTTAAGAGGTGAAACTCGTTAAATAATACTTACTCATGCGTCCCCCATCCCACCCACCCACTGAATAATACCTCACACCAATTATACACCTAAATACGATCCACATGGCGTGCAACCCGCATTTGTCCAGTCCGGGAAAACAAGTACGTTACAAACGTCTACAATAAGGTCACACTATTGGTCGTCTTAACAAACCTCACAAACAACTCGCTGCCGGTCGACTTTCCACTCCTCTTATTTACGCTTCTTTAGTGGAAGCCAATATGCCATCGATACCACTACCCCAACACCGTCCCGTGCCCCAACCCGGGTTCCAATATACGATAGAGGCTGGTGGGTGTAACCCAGTCTTTACCCTCAACCACCCACGCCCCAACCCCACCCCCTACACCTCCACCCCCCACAGTCTCAGTTGCACCACCATGAACTATACCAAACATCCACTGTTCGCCAGCAGCCATTCTCAGTATTTCATTTTTAATTAACAATTCATCACGATAACTCTCTCCCTGCGTCTGACAGTTGGCTGGCTTTGACAACTTTACGAGAAACATAACCCAATTTACTTGGCCCAATGCGGCCCAGATCTGTAAATTCCCTGAACGTCAACAAAGAAGCTGCGTAATTACTAGCGAGGCCCCGGCAAAACAACCCACCAACCATCCAAGCAACCAACAAACCTTCTACTAGCTGCGGCTCTAGCCAGCCAAGAAGTCTAATTGTCCAAACTTTCCTTGACAAACGACACGAGAGAAGGAAGAGATATATTTGTCGGACGTTTTCACTAAGAAAAAGAAAGAAAGAACGGAGAAGAAAGAGAAAGGGGGAAAGAAAGAAAAAAAATAACGAACGGAAAGCAAAGAGCTGAGACTTTCTGGGCCCCCTCAGAGCTGATGACGTCGTCCCTAACCTGTGCACGTAATTCGCCGCGTCAACGCCTGTTTTAACTCTTGCAGCCTCTATACACCTGTGTCATGCTGGGCGTCCGTGCCTTTGAAGTACACGGTTCTAACGGAGCGCGTTGCCGAGCGTAATGAGTTCTTAACGAAGCAGTAAAGTGGAGGTAAAGTTACTTTTTTTTTTAACTGACAGAGCAAAGCACGTGGTGACTTTTTTTGGAATAGCAACTAAGTTTATGGAGCATCAGAGTCGATTGTTGGATAAAATGCAACATCATCACCAATGCGACCTGCGGCATTTTTCTGTTTAAGAATTGAGTTTGCTCAGAACGTTAATCATTCGAATTTGGAAATGTGTTTCCCGATACGATAACAGAAAGGAACAACCGGGGGAGGGGGAGGTGGGGGAGGGGGACAGTGATTACTTAAGTCGTAACTGATCCAGACCACTTTCGGGCTACTTCTGCTTCATACCGAAAGTTGCTTTTTTTATTCCTTTTCACTAATTATTTATTGTACGCTGAATCTAATGGTGAAAACATTTTGTCTCTCTCCGGTACCGTTCTGCCGGACTTGAAAAGTGTTACGGACGGACGGATAAAGTCGTTGCTATAGTGTTCTCACCTAATCTGTACAAAAGACTAAAACAATAATCAAAATATTCGAAAGGTTCACATGAATACCGCCACTGGTATAAAACTTGACACCGCCACCAACGAAAATGATGAGCTGCCCACCTCTATCACGCAATTGTATTATATAATCAATTATATCATACTCTATTATATAATCCAAAAGCAGTAACCATCGCAATTGTAGGTTAAAAATCCATTAGCTTTTAGGCCTTGTTTTAGATTTTAGGCCTCATTTTCAGCTCTTTAGGCCTGATTTTTACATGCCATTTTCATTACATTAGCAGCAGCTAACGGTGAATTGGGTTCGATAGCAGGCCTATTTATTCGTGTTCACGATGCTGCGACTTCACGTTGCTGTAGTAGCTAATGTGTGTCGCTAACAGATTCTTTTGTTTTTTTACGGTTGCGTTTCTTCCTGTAGTGGTTGAATACGACGATCAAATACTATTATTTCATTGAGTTACGTTGAGACAACGTATTAGCTATAAGGATGCAACGATGGTTTAATTTGCCGTGTTTTGTAAAGTTAACTTGACCGGCGTACGGACAATGTCGTTGCTATATCGTCAGTCTTCCACAGCTTTTGCTTTATACGTCTGTACTAAATAGGATACGTACGGATAGGTCTATCCGAAATTTTTCCATGGGTTGCCTTGACCTTTCGTGAAGGTTTAATCCTTTGTGTCGCGACATAAACTCTTTATTATATTTAAAAAAAAAAATCGAATTACATATATACAGTAACAAAGTTAAAATAATCACACGAAAATTGTGACAAAGTCCACATTGGATATAACACTGCAATTTCACGTGGCCAGTTTTTTCTAAGCTTTACTGCATAATTTTGTTTTTATGCGTAAAGATTATTTATAACAATCATTGGAATGTTTGTTACTATAGTGTATACTAGAAATGGGCGTACGCAGTAAGTGGAATATATCCAAGTTAACCTGCCTTCACCCACCGTACGGCAGCGTGTAGTGGAAGAATCTGAACTGCTCGTACAAAATTAATTATTTCGCCATTGTTTTGATATTAAGCCTATATACGAAAAACGAATGATGAAAACTAATTACAGAATAACTAAATTCATTCAGCCTAATTTCAAGGAATACATACACCAAATTTTATTTTTTTCGGTTCATGCTTTTGGCCGTAACTGCGGTAGTAATCAACAGGGAGACAAGAGTAGGAACTGACGTGGTCAAAGGTCACGAGGGAAATTTTAAACCCAAGATCCAGGACCCCATGTTGTGAAATATGTCAATTAGGACTGGTGAAACAAACAAAAAAAATTGGATCGTGATGCGTCGAACCAATGATGGGCCCACCCGTTTACCCCTCGCAAATTTGCGTCACCGCCCAAGTAAGGAGGGGAGAGGAATGTTTTCTTCTGACCAAAACTCTGCTTTTGAGAAAGATTTGCATTGAGATCGAGAAACAGTGAATATGATACATGTATGCCTACTTAACACAAGTACTTATTTTACTGGCGTTTTATAATGATCTTTTATTTTTATTATTATTATTTATTTGTATTTTAAAATCAGTGGGTAAAACTAATAACGAACCGATAAAACTTCGAGAGTTTACCTGTTACGGATTTAAACAAAAAAAAAATAAAATCTGACAGTCAGAGGCCAGGAGCAATATCCCTCCCTTCCCTCCACTGGCCAGTAGGTCACTGTAAAAACAGGACATCATTCGCTTTGCTCACACGTTCACTAAGAAACACCACCGCAGAGCCTAATAAAATACTGTAATATATCGCACCCTAAAAGCAGCGAGGCTAACGCAATAATTAACCGCAAAGTCTATACGCGCCACGAATTCACTGCACCGTCTAGACTCCAGCATAAAAATTCGGGGTACCATCCAGTTTACCGCCTAAGATTAAGTGACGTCTCACTTTGCATTGTTCTTCGCGATAAGATATGAGCCACCTCGACATCTACGTTTAATCTCTAACCGACCGCAATATTGAAGAGCTGACTTGCCGAAATGCGCAGTACACGGCGTTATTCACTGCAATTTTTCGTATTAGCGCACACCTTTACGCTGACGTAATCCACAGTCGGTGTACTATGGACGACGGTTTTGTGTTGAAAGACCTCGTTAGAGGTTAAATTATTTTAACTTGAGATATCTTATTCTGTTTAGCAAATAGCCTTTTGTCCTTCTACACTGCAACTCACCCACACCTAGACTTCAATTCCCCGGTTCATAATTGTCTGTTTTTTGAGGTGATGTGGGTGACAGGAATCGCCTTTAACCCCTTTTTTGGCATAACCACATTAGTTCACGTCAAACACGTCGAATTAATAAGAACAAACGAATCGTCTTTGATGCGTTGGTAACCAGTCATCTTAGATATGGTATTGAAGTGTATGGTTTTGCTTCTTCAACCCTTATTGATAGGCTGCAAAAGATTTAAAAAAAATTAAAGGTCCTTTTTAGAAAACCTAACCACTACAATCTACTACGGAATTATTTAAGGAATTATTTAAGGAACACAGAATTTTAAATGTAACTAAACTGAGAGACTTAATTGTTATACAAAGAAATTACTTTTGCAACGATTTCAAAATTAAAGACGAATTTTAAAATGAGGTTCCTTCGTGATAAAACATGAAGGTTCAATATTTCACTTATTAAAAATAATTACGGCTCAAAAAATAAAGGTTATTATATTCCAACAATTTTCACTTTAATTTTGTGAAATTGTTCGATTTAACTCACTACACTTCTGTCAAACGTAAAATAAAAAAGTGGATAATTGACAATTAAATTTAGTTTTTTTTTCATTTATTGTTTTTTGTGTCCCCTAATTGATCATGTGTGTATTTGTTTTTCTTCTTCTTGATTGTAAAATTAATATCAAATGTGTAGTCACACAAGAACTTTACAGACCCTCGGCAACACTTTCTGAATAAATCTTATTAATATACTAAACAAAACAAAAAACAACAAAAAACAGAATTGAAAAGCTTCTGCCTGGTTCTAAAATAGGGTTCAAAATAATTGCGTCGGTTCATCTATAGAAGTATTAGGCCTAGTTCCTTTCAAACGATTGAGGCTTAAGTGGTATACTTCCCTTGTATGAGGCTGTGGCGTTGCTACGTTATGTGGGGCCTGTGACAAATTAGCCCTTGGGGGGGGGGACTTTCCTTATTATATTTTTTTCGAATTTTTTTTTATTATTTTTCAGTAAAAATAGGGTCTACTTTTCTTACTCCTATTTTCACGTTTTGAAAAAAAAAAACTTGGAAAAAAGTTTGGACGCATATTTTTAGCTCGTGCGCTTTTTCATGGGCCACCGTATTTTTTTATTGATAGGGGGATGGACAGGATGGGGACACTCGAAATTCATTTTTAAAATACAGTTTATACGAAAAAAAAATATCTAGTGTACTACAAAAGAGCCTTTTTTATATCTCAAGGATTATTTTTCTTTTGGGGGCGCCCTGAGGCTGGGGGGGGGAGGCGCCCTAGCCCTTGCCACCCTGTAGCTGCGCCACTGGTACGAGGTAAGTGTGTCGAGTAAGTGTGTCCAGGCCAACGTTCAGGTCTGATTCATGCGGATTCAAAGGTGCACCGTATGTTTCATTTCTATAGGGAGCTTTGGCGAAACATGCGTATGGTGTAAAGTCAGTGCCAATATGACGCATTGCACATCACATCAATCCGTTTTTGCAGACATATTCTGACGTTAATTTGAGCACCATACTTTTGTGTTGCTGCAAGCTTGATCTTCCATGAAAAGAAATCTACCGGGAACCCACGCCATTCACGAACATTCGATGGTTGCATGGACGTACGGGTTTGTAAGGTTCGACGTTTGCGCATTGTCCATAGTCAATAGTGAAGGACCAGGGTTCCCAACAACCTGGAAAACTCAGGACCTTTGAAACTCAGGGAGAACTCATGGAATTCTCTGTTTTTTTTTGTTTTTTTTACAAAAAACCTGAAAAACTCAGGGGAAAAATTAATATTTTAAATAATGTTATTTCCCATCTTAAAGCTTCAGCCTTTTAAGCACAAAACTGGTAAAATGTGTGAAAAACAAATTCCTTCCTAAAATTATGGTAAATAGCCTGGAAAATGACTTCATCTACTCTGGAAAACTTGGAAAACTCGGGGAAATAGATTTCAGTATTTTGGTGGAAACCCTGAGGACGCGATTCAGCCTTAAAACAGCAAGTGCGTTTGTCCCATTACAACTCGTCAGTGAATTAATTCCTCCACTTCTTCTCACGTAAGAGATTAAGTTCTTTCGAAGTTTGTGTAGGCAATTCCTTATTTAACCAACTTTCGTCGTAAACCCTTATTTTAGCGCCTCTTAAGTTTCCTTAATTTCCCCTGTTCGAAATCGAAACACGTCCGTCTGATTGTCCACCACTTCCCGCCTCCTTCGGACGGAGAGACGGACTTCACCCTAAATTATGCCCTTCGGGGACGGAAGATCCACCCTTTACAGCTTTGTTTACATTGATTGGTTCCATTCTGTTGAGGCATAAGTACCAATTTTGGCATCACAAGCAGCTCTTCCCATTTTTGCTCGTCTCCAGCTCGTCAGGTCCTCCATGCGGTCGGGTTCCTTGCCTATTCCTTCCAGAACGAGGCCATCAAAGGAGCAGGCGGGTCGGAGGGCCATTCTAAGGGACAGGGTCCCTATTGATGGATGTTATTGTGCAACACTGTTTCCAATTGCTCTTCTTTGTTTGGCTTCCAGACCATTGACTGAGCTTAATTGCCGTCGGCCGGACCGCCCAGATTGGTAGCCCCAGTCCTCAAGACATCTCTCTACGCCTCGGGATATCGATTTCAGGCCGCCCGCAGGGGAACACTCCGTGTAGTGACTGAACTCATCCAACAACTAAACTGCTTATTATACCCCTCCCTCTTATCTTCCCTCCTCCCCACCCCCACCCCACTTCTCTTCAAACACCCACGCTTACATTTTAAAGGATTCTGATAGCTCCAAACAGAATGTAAAAGTCAGTGGTCAGTATGTCATAAAACTTCA
>JAHWFP010150138.1:19567-67204 GCA_023313725.1 Lithobius niger | reverse complement strand
GCCAAAGTTTGCCATCCAGTGGCGGCGTGTGCGGCGTGTCACTAATTTCCGGCGGCGGCGGCGTGGCGCGGCGGCGCACACCTCTGACTTCAACTGTCAGCAAGCTAAGGCCGTCAGACGCTTAAGCTCTCACAGCCAATAGAGCTATCTCAATCGAAACCGGAAGTATAAAGTGCGAGGTGTTCACGTGAGCGAAGCGTGTAGTGAAGTACGAAGTGAAGTATGAAGTGAAGTATGAAGTGAAGTGTGAAGTGTGAAGACACCTCTCGGCTTTCGTACTTTCGGCTTCGTCTTGGAATGAATACCTTATATGATTCAAAAAGAAAGTTTTTTTGTCCCAATATGGCATTATTTAATTCATCACATTTTCTTGCAATTGTCGTGGCGTGACGGTTTTCTTTCGCTAACGACCATAGAAATTTAAACCGGAACTGGAAATCCATCGACAGTATCGAAGCACGTGACAGTTGTTGTGGAAGATGGCTGACTTTGGAGTCGATTTTAAATTGTTGTGACAAGAAAATCCAATTTTTGCCGTAACAATTGGGTCCTTCAGCAACCATGTCACGTGAAACAGGCCACCAGATCGATGGTAAGGTAGCTGTTGCACGCATACTTTTAAGTGTGACAAATATTTTAAGTGACAATAACTGTTTTCCTACGCGATAGCAACATGATAAGTGGAGGTGTGTCGTAGTTCGTAAGATTTTGTATACTGTTACTAACGCCAATGTAGAGATCAATCACTTCCTACAAGAGAAAAAAAATACATGTTTAGCCGATTTGTTAATGTGGGCTTTCCCGTTTTTAAAGTGTGTTTTGTGCAGTTGTGTGAATGGATGGCCTGTTTGTTTTGTTACGTAACAATTTTCTCGTGACTGACATTTTCTCGACGTCAAACTTGAGGCAAAAAAATGTTTTAAAGTGAGGAAAACTTCGGATCGGATGACACGTCGTAAAATTATGATTCAAACATTTGAATACCCTCCACACGCAGAATGAGCAAGCCCGCCTGTTCCCACACTATTTTGTGGTTCATTTCATCTCGGTTATGCACAACAGCTGGAATTCTTTGGAGATTTACATTTTCCCCCCGTTTCCACAGCCTACAGTTTGTAAACGCGTAAACAAAAATGTGTTGTGAGCTTTTGTAGAAAGAATTGGGATTTAGTTTGTGGGATTATGAAATAGTCTGAAAGTAATGGGACGAATCAATCCGAGTGACAGTTTAGGCAAAAATGTATCACAGCTTGGTCTTTGGTGTGTTGCTAAATTATTGTAAAGCATGATGGTAACATTTATGCCAGTAATAATTTAGTGTCAAGGGGGAGATACTGCATGACTATCTCACCCTTGTTCATATGAAACACCACAATTTGCTTCAGCATTGCGAAAATCTAGGTTCATCCCTCTTTTGGGGCGACTTCCATTTAAGTTCCCAGCTGGTTCGCCCCATGTACCTCTCCGTATGGTAGGGCCTAGCAAAGGCTGAAAGGCGAAAATTACATAGGCTACTCGTTGACGTCCTTTAGAGTGTCTGAGGGGAGTCGAATGAAAACTACCAGATTTCTGGAGAGTAACGTCTATTCTGGCTGACACGCAGCAAGTTTCGGAAACTAAAATTAAAAAAATGAAAAGAATTGTCGTATTCATAACTTTAAAGATGAAGAAAAATAAAGAAAATGGCTGCACAGAATGATACATTAGATGGAAAAGCAAGTGAAGTAAAAAAGTCGTGCTGCAGTGAAATGGGGTTAGAAGTTAAAAAAAAATAGTTACTAGCCTATGCCTAATCTGAGAAGATGAAAATGCCCATAGTAAAAACTAAGGCAGATGCTACTGCCAGTACAAAATGTGCTGGCAGCTAGAGAGTTAAAAACACTGCTGCCAGTAATTCCCTATCACTTGGCCTGACTAGCGTTGTACTGGCAGCAAATGAGTTGAAAACACTGCTGCCAGTACGCCCAATCTCTCTAACACTAGTTAGCCCCACTGATTACCAAACCTTGCTGTGTATCTCCCCATGCAACCAGACGACATTATGAAACACCGTCTGGGGGGGGAGGGCATGCTTATCATATACATCGAGAATTCGAGGAGTCCTAAAACGTATGATGCAAGCATTTATGAAACAAAAAAGTGTTGAAAGGCAGCTTTGTTAAAGACGGCAGTTAGTGAAAACAAAGAAACGGAAAAAAGTGACACTAAATAAAAAATTTAGCCGAATATTCGTCATGAAAATAAAGTTTAAAAGTGTACAGCAAAAAAAAAAAAAAAAACAGCCCACGTCGAGTTTCGAACCTGGGACCACAGGGTAGCAGCCATACTCTTTACCACCGAGCCACATAATATACGCCATCTCCTATATCCCTGATTGACCATTAAATCTGGCAATATTAGTTGCGCATGCACAGACCCATTCCCGCGTACTACTGGCAGCAGCTAAAATGGGCCGCTTCGTGCCAGCACGAATTGTATTGGCAGTACAGTAGCCACTCCGTAAAACTAAAGGACCAAAATACAAAGAACAAAGCTAGATTTTTTCTTTTCTAAGTAACTTTACAATAGAGAAGACTCGCATCAACGCGTGACCAACAACAGTTCAAGTTTTTACGCCAAACTTGCAACTTTTCGGTGACTTTTACACGTCATCTTCATCTTGCTACGGCCACGAGTCCGGCAAGCACTTCCTAGTGAACTTCCTTTGGTGTTGACTCCCAGTTGGGGCCGACATCCTTTCTCCCTTTTTTTGATTTTTGTTTCGTGTTGATCAGGAAAAATATAAGATGACATGGATTCTTGGAGTAACTTTTGCAACAAAATTCACTGTTTTGCCTACGCCAGCTATTCCATTTTTAAACCCGATGAAACCTCAAATTTGATTTTGAAACCAAAGTAGGCTAGTGCTGTTTCTACAAAAATGAATCCTAATGTACACCGCCTTAAATAATACAAATGAAAACCTAGGCCTTTTTCTGTGCCTCCATCCCTTCCCCCATGCTCCGTACCCTCTCGGTATACATCAATATTCACACTACTCGCATCGGTGTTATGGAGAAACCAGACTCCGGCAAGGGGTGGCAAATAGCTGTGATCTCTGTGAAAGTTTCCCCCTGTAATGGAAATTTTCTACCATGTGTAGATAAAGTTCCCCGAAATCCAAAACTCACTCAATTTAATTATGTGAACCTACAATCAGCTAATCATAGTACTGTCCATCCAAAGAGTTAAGTGCTATCAAGAGTTAAGTGTTATCAAGAAATTCTCGGTGTTTGGGAAGATTCCACATTCACCTAATCTAAATGAATGTTTCAGTTGTAATTGGAACAATGCTCTGAGACAATCACAAGTAGCTAGTAATGCAGAGACGAACAGCAGCATAAACTATTCACAGGTTGCAGATAGCAATTTTTTTAGCGAGCCTTGCATTTAGCTGTGCTACAGCCAGAGACGGATGCACGTGACGTTGTCCCGATGGGTTCCATGTGGTATTTGTTTTTCCCCGGGCGATTGTCAGTGAGTAAGGCTACCCATATAAAATTGTTTAGTTTAAAAAAAAAAAAAAATTAAACAACCATGCATTAGGCCTACTTTTGTTTTATTTTCTTCAAATGGCCTCATTTCTGGTGGGAAGGAACGCTCAATGCTTACAGGGCTCGTATCGACAACTTTAAAAAAAAAACGAAGTAGCCTATTTCACTAATATAGTATTTACGCTATCTCGTACTTAGTGTTTTTTTGTTTTTTTTTTATTAGTTTTTGCTTATAAATTTGTCAGTGGGTGGAGTTTGAACTTTACATCAATGAAAAGTTCTTTTTGATCTGGTTGAAATGGTGTATTCAGGGTTTGCACGTGCCCATGAAGACCTGGAAATATCCTGGAAATGAAAATTAAATTCTTGGAATACTCCTGGAAGTTCACTTAACACAAAAAACAAATTTTTGTTTTCTTTGTTGGACATCAGTGCACAACAAAGAAGTACAAATGTAAAAAAAAACACCAAATGCATTGTTTGTAGGAACTAAAAATGAAAACTGCTAGTTACTGGCATGGGCATCAAATTGTATAAAATGTATTAACATGGAAATAAATACATTGGCGCTGACGACTATCTCATTGTTAGCACGTGTCCCCTGCCAGATATGATGAACTACTTATTATATAGATATTACGTGTGCGACATATATTTCATATTTTAATTCTATGGAATATAAGTGCTGTACGATGGTAAGTTTTCCTGCAATTTATTGAGGAAAATATTGAGTTTTTTTAACTCTATGAAACTGGAAAAAAAATAAAAGAGTTTAACGTTTTCAGATTGAGTAAGTCTTGCACACCCCTATCACCGACCTGCACTTATCTGTAGACACTGTTTAACTTTGAACAGCTTAAATAAGCTAATGTAGTGCAAAATATTATGATGTTTGGATAATGTGGGATAGTAAATTACTTTCATTTTGTGTAGGCTATTCTTCGCTTGTCTTATTGGAGTACGTTGGTTTTCCCGGGTTCCCGCTGGTTCTTTAATTGTTAACTTTATTGATAATTATAAGACAATCTGCATTATTGTAAAAATAGTGAGGTGTTGGGGACGAACAGTTTATTGTTGCTAATGTGTGAATGTTTTGCTGTTGGCTGACACTGAAGTGATTGACTTCACAAATGGAAAGAAGAGGTGTAGTTTACTGTGTCCGATGCAGCCATTGTAACGCCGTCTACATTGGCAAGACCAAAAGACAGTTGCATGAGACGATAGGAGAACACATTGCAGCAGTCAAATGGGGAGACAATCTTAACGGCATGGCTCATCATGCGAAGCATCAAATTGCCTGAAATTCCACGTCAGTTTTGCTGTCCTCCAATTCTCTCCAAAGATGGCACCTTATGGCTCTAGAATCTCTGGCCATTCTTCGTTTCAATGGCAAAAAGATTCCCCTCATGAATCTGAAGGCGACTCCCACGTGTTGATGAGTCATTCGGATCCGATGTGAAGGACAAGCTCGACTGGCAGAGAAAATATAGAGATTGGTGGTGGTCATGCCATCGCGTTGTTTGAACGTTGGTGGCCACTGTCATGCCCCATGGCAGAATCGGCGCAACGCGCGACGTACGTCGCAGACAGTTGAAGGCTGCCGCAGCAATTTTTGGCCAAATTTCTGCCGTTTTGTAAATTTTTGACCGATTCTGACATTCCAATACACTATTTTAATCGTCTCGAGGTGACCTTTCCTTTGGTGGAGTAGTCAGATCAATAGGGTAAAGCACTGAAGAGTTATTCCATAAAAACCAATAAACATGTGGGTTACCATATCAGGGTTCGAATTTCCAAATTTTGATCCGGGTGCAAATTTGCACTCCAAAATATGTTACTGGGGTGCAAAAAACTTCTTTGGAGTGCAAAACCCAAACGTAAACCAATAATGGTCTCTTATTTTATAGCCATTGAAAGTTCTAACATTCAGCATCACAATAATATGTAACGGTTTCCTGCACTTTGCTTAAAACTAATTAACTATTCGACTGAAAGCATACACCCATAATTTAACCAAATGTAGTAGAAAATGGGGTTTAACTTTGATGGAAGGAAAGGCATCACTGGAAATCTAACTCCAAGCTGTTTAAAATGCCGCAAACTGCAAGTCTCTAGCTTGTGCGGTTCAAAAGTTATGAAAATTTCAACTTCGGCGTGCAATTTTGCACTCCAAGAATTGCTTCTGGCGTGCAAATTGCAATTTTGGAGTGCAATTTGCCCCTGTGCATCCGAATATTTCGACCCCTGCCATATGATAAAAACAGATTAGCTGCAGGCAACATTTTTTTCCAACAAATGGTGTCGCAGACAGTTGCAGAAAGTTCTGCCTCTGTTCTGTCATGTAATGTTTGGTTTGTATTTGTGCTTCGTGTTGTTCTAATAAAGGTGAACGGACCTGAAACTTATCGAAAATATAAAAGAAGGAATTATTCTGTGTCCTGGATGAGCTGACCGGTTTTCCCATTGGTAGTAAGGTGTATTTCTTCTACTTTTGTGATGTTGACGACAAGCCACTGTAAACGGCGGTTGCCGATCTTTCCATCTTAAAAAAGGCCTAAAAATTTTATACATTAAGCTTTTTTCCTTAGTTTCCCAGTTTTCAACCCGTGGTGATGTTTCTGCCTGAACTAGGTTAGGTAACATTACACCTACTAAGTTGTAACAGCATTTATTTATTTTTCTTTCAGCAATGGTACTGGCATTGGTGGATGCAGCCAATGACAAACAAGATGATGTTCGCCAAAGAATTTTTGCATCATTACAAACCATCGGGGCGAAAAAACCTGAACTTGTACTTAGCTGTTGTTCTTCATACTTGTATAAGCATCCAAAGGTAATATTATAATATTTAAGTTTTTGTTTTCTGGAAGCCTGTACCAAGCCTGCCTTACCCGATTTTGAAGCGATTGGTAACATTTTCTTAAACTGGCAAGTTTAAGAAAATTTATCAGTATTTTGGCGTTAATAACAGATTTCAGTGTTTCCAGTGCACCGTTATGAAGGAGTTTTTTGCAAATCTTCCATTGGTGGACCATTGGAATATTTGCAAAAAATTCTTTCGTTGAAAGTGCAGAAAGTCCTTGTCGTCCCGCCCTCGTAACGGAGGGTAATATGTTTCGAGGTTGGAAAGAGGAGGAAAGGGAGGGGGGAGGCCAACAGACAAAAAATCGGATTAATGTATGGGGTCAATGCACCATCACAGTTGGGGTTGCTTATGCCGAATGGTATCACTGGCTACCATGCTGCAAAGAAAAAAAAATTACCAATGCCACTGCCAACTACTTTTTTTTTTATGCTCAATCTGCTCGGAGTTAGTCTCTTGAGAACAGTGGGTTTTTCCAATTTGTAACACTTTCGTACTGCATGAAAATAACTTCTTGGGTTTTGGAATTTATTTCCAGACCATTGAGCGTATTCAGCTGTTGCTAAAACGAACAGGTTCTCTTTCGCACGGTGAGATAGTGCTTCAAGGAAGAAGAAAAAAACTGGGAAGAGGTTAACGTTGAGACATATTTCTGTCCTGTTGAATTTAGCTTTCTGCCTGTTGTCCCAGTAACCAAGTTAGGCCTACGCAGTTACCAAACTTTCTGTGTACTTCGGAAAGTACTTGAAGATAGTGTCTTTAATTTGACAATATCTTTGACATTACGTAGCTGTTAAATGTGTCAGGAATTTACCAAGTATTATTGTCGTAACCAAAACATGAATTCAAATGATTGCTGACTTTTCAAAATCTGCTTTATAATGGATTTTTCTGCTTCTTCAAGTGCTATAGAACAGCCTTTTCTGCAACAGTACTGGGGTAAAAGAAAATTTTACAATTCTGCAAATGCATAAATTATAGTAACCATGCATTGTGAAGATGTTGTTGGTATGTGGCGAGAATAAATTCTGGAATGGCCAATACTTTTTAAGGTCTACTGGCCAAGGGGCGACTGCAACTGGAATGACATTCGAGAGGGTTGATTCTTGTCTTCAAATCAGCAGGCAACCCGCTCCTCCAAGAAGACTTTCGCTTCCCCACATCCACAAGTCCCTGAAGTCTTACGCCCCGCAATGCATGGCATCTTTCCCGTTGGGATCATTCGCTCGTTACTACTCTCGAATCAATCCCCAGTTATTCAGCCCAATTCTGGATTACCACGCATGGGCAGTAGATGCGCTGACCTTATAGAGAACACGCCACACCTCCCTCTTCCCACCCTCTATTTGACGTCCAAGCGGTACATTGATCTCACCCTGGGACTCTTCCTTCTGTTTGGTCCGAACTGTCAGAAGCTCCAAGGTTTACCCCAACTTCGAAACCCTCTCGTTGACCCGCCCTAAAGCCTTTCAGACCTTCCTGATCTCTTGTCACAAAGCAAAAAAACCTCATCCCTGCCGAACCCCTTGATCCCACTCCAGCACGGGTGGCTTCCATCAGCAATCTCATATGTGTTCAGGCATTCTTGTAGAGCAGGCCACCAGTTTTGCAAAGCCAATCAGGGAGTCACCAATCCTTTTCCACCTTTGTCAGTTATAAAGTTGGTTTCTTTCATGCAACAGAAGGAACATCAATCCTTTTAAACCTGGTCATGGATTCCTTCTCCCGATCCACTCTTTCTTCATGATGGACTCTAGGGATCCACCATCCTGGTCTAACGTTCCACTTTCAACTTCATCTTCAAGGCTGCAGGCAACACACACCTTCTAGGAGACTTTTCCCTTCTCCATATGGTCGACATTTTATGTCGAATATCCAACAGTTCATCGCATCCTTCCTGAACAGGACCGTTCGTTCGTCTTTTCTCACAATTGAAGGCACCCTTTGAACCATTTCAGACATGTCACATCTGCCTTGTCACCTATTTTATGGTCTTCCTATCACCTTTGCCACCAGTCTATAATGCAGTGAATTCCATGCCCTTTCCTGCAATCATTCTTGTGGCTTCTTCTTTGATATCTGCAGAAGCATCCGTCTCAGACCACGTCCTGACTTATGTACCAAAACCCTTAGACCATCTAATTCCTCTAGCCTGTTATTTAACCTACGCTCACTTACACAATTGGTGACAAACCTGAACGTCTTCTCCATCCTGCATGAGCCTTTAACTTCAACATCAACATCAACCACGAATATCAAGCACTTCAAGGGCTGCAATCAACTCTTTCCCCAATACAGAAAGTCCTTGAAGTTACCTCAGTGACCATGATCACCACATGAATCAAGACTGTCATCATCAATACATGAACTCAGCACATGAACTGAGTGCATGCTTCTTGTCCTGGAGCAGCCCAACTGTCTTCACATGCCACTACTTCAGGGACATGACAAGGCAAGAAAATGGGTTCCATCTTGTCTGCCAGATGTGTCGTCCAACCCCCTTAAGCACGCACTACAGAAACGAAGCCCGGAAGATGGAATGTTCCAAGTCCTCTTTCTATTTATTTTCAAAATGTGCGAAGTTTGCAAAATTTTTGGGGGATGCCAGCTCGCAACCCTAGGGTAACCCGTCATGTGGTGCCTGCTACCATTTGTGATGAGGTCTTACTGTAAATTCAAAATTTACAGGTAATGGATATTTTCATATTAGGCAATAGAACCAAATTTAACCGATGCCGCCCGGTAATTTGATATTTATAAACGCCTTAGTTAATGTCATTTACCATTGAAAATATAATTTGTTAACACAACCCTTTAAGCATTAGTGAAATTAACAAGTATTGAAATCTGTTTTTTAAAGTTACAGTAAACATTTTTCAAGTTTGGTGCAGGGCGGGGATCAGTTACATTGATTATAAAATCAATATCCGAAAACCGTGACCGCTCAGTTAGCCATTCTACCTAGAATACCTAGAAAATTCAGGGAATTTATCAAGTCTGGAAAAGTCAGGAAATTTGATAAACATACACTGAGATTCAGGGAATTTCAACATTTTTCGGAAAATCTATTCCTCTATAAAAGATTTGGTAACTCGTATTTCCCTTTTCACTTCTAAAACCTTCTCTTTTATCAGTTAAAATTATCATTTTCTTTTTATTTCATTTCTGATAAAGCAAAAACTCCTTAGGCCTAAGTAGTATTAAGTGCGTGTTACGTGCATTTCTAGTTTTGTTCAGATTACAGCATTGCTACTATTTACCAGTCCCAGTCAGGGGAGTGTAATTTTTTATTTTGCAAAGTGATGTGGTGTAGTTATTGAGATTTGAGTGAAATGTGAAAAAGGTTTTCTGGTCCTGTACCGCATCGTCTTTCGGCAGGAAAAAATGTCTGAATTGGTCTGGAAAAGGCACGGAATTTCATCATGAGGTTTTAAACGCCACCATGCTGCTGCAGGCACCATGCAAGTCCCGTGGCACACACACCAAAAAAAGTGACAATGCTTTGGCCTACTGATCCACATAAATACACACAATATCAATGAAAAGTACAAATCGGTGGGGGAGGGAGGTGGCTTATTTTCAAATCTGGCCGTGGTTCTTGTCCAGTCAGAGCTGCTTGTTTTCTTCTAAACATGCTTAGATATTCCTGTAAAAGAACGGGCTGTCCATCGGCTATGCTATGGGAGTTAATATGTCGCCAGGTTCTCTTTCATTCATTGATAAAACGCTCTAGAAAACAGGTGGAATAGCGAAAGTTAATGGATTGCATCCCAAGGCCTACGCAAAATCAAATTTTTTTAAGCTCGCTTGTTATGAACGTATTACACGGGTCATCTGACAGGAGCCTGTATTTTTGGCTGAAAGTGGAAAAATGGTTTTTGTGTAACCAACCGCGGGAAAAATGATTTAACGGATATCTAAAAACCTCTGAAAATACCAGCCCTAATTTGATATTATAAGATGTTTTTTCTTTTTTTTTGAAGCTCTCCACAGCTCACAAGATTTTAGTTTTAAGAATTATGCAGAAAGTGTCACAAGAGGCCTTGGCGTCTATTTCTCCCGATTTGGTTGCGGAACTTATCAAGCAAGCGACAGATGAAATGATAGTTTCGAAGGTAAGATAACTCCTAATACTATGCTTGAAAAAATGCAGTGCAAGGTTAAAGTCTTCGAAGTATGCCCTTTCCTTCAGTGCCACAATTAGGGATTATGCAAAGGGTGCAAGACACTACCCCAGGAAGAAGTGGACCCTGAAGTCCATTAGGGATGGGTCGGTTTCATTTTTTTGACTTCGGTTCCGGTTTCGGTTTTCACGCACACAAAACCGCGGTTTCGGTTTCGGTATCGGTTTTCGCCACCATCCACCCAAACCAGCTATTTCTAGTTTGGTTTCTTGTAACATTAGTATTACTAGCTTCTACCTCACTCCTGCTTTCACTAACAGCAGCGTCGTAGACCATGGGCCTAGATGTGGCACCATTTTCCTCTACTATTTTCTTTTTAATGACTGTCATTTATACGTACAAAAGGATAATTATTAAAAAAAATTAGGAAAACAGATCAATTTTTGATTTTTCGAACACCGTACAAAAAACCGACACAAAATCCGAATCGGTTTCGGTTTCGGTTTTCAGTAAAAACCGAAAATTCGGTTTCCGTTTCGGTTACCGACCCATCCCTAAAGTCCATGAGGCTGGGGCCCTAAATTCTACAAAAATATGTATAGCGTAGGCTACAACTTTGACCTTAACCTTTTAATGCCCTTGCAGAACTGGATGCTTGGTGTACCTAGGGATCCCACACAAATCTCACGTTGGGACTTGCCATTCAATATATTGGATGTTTTTGCCATCAATATATTGGATGTTGGGCTGTAAAGGGTTAGAATTGTTTAGTTTTTGCTGTTCATTAGCCGTTCAATATTGGGCTGTAAAGGGTTAGAATTGTGTAATCTTTTTTTGTATGGGGCAGCATTTACCTTTTGCATATTTTTTGGTGGTAAAGGTTAATTAAGCTATTGCTTTTCTTTAATAAGAACTTGGTAAGCGTGTGCATGTTTTTTAACTGAACGAGATCAACTTATTGTAATTTTTCATTTTATTTTCCAGGAGTTGGTCCCTGACTGGCAAGGTGCTGCTAGTGGTATTTTGGTTGCATTAGGTTCCAAATTTTGTCATGAAGTTATGGAAGTTTTGATTACCAAATTTCAACCAGGAGTCGTACCGCACTTCTTTATCATGCAGACATTTGCAAATTTGGCATCTGCAAACGGTGGGTATAATTACTGTTCGGTACAGTATAAAAATTGAAATCGTTGAAAATACCATAACGGTATTTACTTTGAAAGTTCATGATGATCGAAAAATCACCACAAAGAACGCACAATTTCAAAATAAAGATACCAAACAGCACAGTATCTTGCAAATTTTTGAAACTGCACCTACTCCAAGATATCTGCCTTCATGAGGCATGCTCTGTATTGTAAAAGCTCTGTCCTACATTGTTGTGACTTCCATAATTTTGTGTGATCAACTTGATAAAGACAGGAGGCTACGGAAACTGCTCAATTTAAACTGTGAGCAGCCACAATGAAGGACAGAGCTTTACACTACAGGGCATGCCTGATGAAGACGGATGTCTTGAAGTAGTGTGCAGTCTGTCGAAAATTAGCAAAATGTGCAAAATGTGCAGTCTGTTTGGTTTCTTAATCTTGAAATTGGGTGTTCTTTCTGGTAAATTAATAATCTAATGGGAGAGAGGGGAAGGTGTCAAATCAAACAATAAAAATAAAACAAAGTGTGCTAAAGCCTGATCGCCCTTGTTGTCTACAGCGTGGTGCTAAACACACGAAAAAATTCAAGCTGCAAGGAAGTATATAAACAATTTTAAAAACTTTTTAGGAAAAACAGGTGCAGATGTTTTGTCATACAGCAGTTACCCCACCATACTTTAAAGTGACTAAAGGATTTCTACTAACATTGTCGCAATACAGCTTTTCAAAGTGGATCACCCACGGGGAGAAATCTTACAAATTTGTGTAGGACTCCAGTTGTTAGGATTATAATGCTAGTCGTAACTAAATGTCTACAGCAGATGTGTATTGTTGTGTAAAAAATTGGTATTTAAAGGGTCTGCGACTTGGAATAATTTTCATCTAGTGCTTTCTTTCTAGTTGTCAGATTTGCAATAAGCTGTTTCTGTGTTTCCCTGCGAGTCATATTAATGCCTTTTAAATGGAGTAACATGTTCCCACAAGCCTGGGTTCCCATAATTGGAAGCTTTTATGTTTAGCTGGCTGTCAGCAATTTATGGCAGCTCACAAAGTATCCATTAAAAAACTGTGGTTATAATTGTTCAAAGCATCAGGCTCTTCCTGCGAACTGTACTGTGCTGCATATTGCCACCGTTGTAGCTCTTCAGACAGAGGCTGATTTACACTTTGCCACTTAGGGACTATCATAGATTTGCCACCCTGGGCTGTAAGCTCCCTAGGCATCCACCCAATTTTCCAAATACAGCACTGTACACAGAGTAAAATTCATTAGTGTGTCATTCCTAATGAATTAAACACTGTAACTAGTTTAATATAAAAGATTATAAGGTAGTACACTTTAAAATGGATTGCTTATAATACATTGTTAGTGCATCACTACAGAAATTTGCTGGCCGTTCTTTCTCTTATATACCGGAGGGGTACAGATAGTACATGATTATGATGCTTTTGGCAAACCATGCGCCACCTTAACACTTCCAGAGGCATCTGCCTTATAACATTCCGCCTGTCTTAGAAGTAGCTGCATTCCTCTCAACGAAGAATGCAGCTACTGTCTCAGTTGGCATTGTACCTAATAGATGAACCAGCATGAACGCATTAATTGTGTCGTCATAAACTGGAATGATGTTTGTATTTTAAAATCACTCTTCACAATTTTTTTCGGCGATCTATTAGCATAAATAATTTTATTTTTACCGCATTAGTCTTTTAGATTTTTCTTTCTTTATTTTAAATAGACATCTTAATTATTAGCAGACAATTAAAGATGACTACATGCACATACACATCGTTGAAATGTTAAGGTTATTGTAAGCGTGCAAAGGAACATATACGCGCAGGATGCAGTAAAGATAGTTACCAATTATTCAACAGAAAATCTCCTAGACGCTACATTTTAAAACTGATTTTTAGCAAGGGATTTACTAAAGGCAAGTAAATAGAACTTTGGGGCTGTACTTGATGTGGAGGATCGAGAAAAATAGCACTGGGAGGAATGTCTTTTTAATATGGTAATGTAGTTGCCTAGTCTCGCTACACTGCATAAGGATATTTCCATTTGCATGCTTTTTTTGGGCGGTGTGGGGGGTGAGGGGGGAGTGGGGACCTTCTTGGTGCCTACTGTATTTGGGTTACGTACCTGTAATTTCAGATGTGTTTATGATTATTTAGTTTAGCAAGCGCCTCCATGTTGACCCCCTTTATATTTGCATGTGTAAAGATAAACTTACGTAGTCAGATATGTGAAAACTGACTAATAAAGCCGACTGCACCAACTTTACCGATATGCAAAATTTAACTCCCAGTTTTTCTTATCAATGGTATGGTTTTTGATAAATATTCACAATTCGATTATGCTGAACCCAAATTCAAAGGTTTTTTTTTTCTCAAAACCTGCGAATTTTCAACATCGTGTGCCGGTTGTTTTCTTCGGGCAGTTAACTCCAAATCCAACGACTTCCAAAATTCAAATTGGAAGTTCGTTGGGTTTGGAGTGAGAGTGGGTTCTAGTGGCTTAACTGCCTGAACAAGACAACCAGTAAAGGTTGTTGAAAGTTTGCAGGTTTTGAGAAGAAAACCTTTGACTTTTGGTTCGGCGTAATCGAACTGTGAGAATATTTGTCACAAACTTTATCCAAAGTCGAATTACTGAGTCAACCGATTTGTCAGTAATCAGTATACAAAGGTGTAATTTTCTTCAAGAGTCCAATAATTATTAAAATAAAAAAATTAAAAATCGTGACCAGCAGTTAGATAGCCAGGAAGATAGTGATTTCCTGAGCAAAACGCCGCAAACCATGTGTCGTAATCTTGAACGGTTTCCGAGTTGTCAATATTTCAGCAAAAGTTGCCGATACCGGCTGATACTGATACCTCATATATCGGCAACCGATCTGATCCGATTTGGTATCAGTATCTGACCAGTACACACTTACTAACAAGTGTTCCACGTGGCCACTGTCAAGTTCTACCTCTGGTTTATTACTGTTGAAAACGTCACATCGCTTACTTCGAAAATTCATATTGCAGTTGAAAATTCACCTTCGTTACGCTTAATTTCACAAGAACAAGCTACTTGGTCATTGCGAAGTTGTGTTGTTGTAGTGAATCTGAAGAAGACGGTTGCCTGAGCCATTTCACCACCAGGAACTACGGACTGTATGCCGGGATATTTATTAATATCTTGTTTTTATGAAATTAAGCGTTACGAATGTGAATTTTTAGTTATTATTGTTGGTTACACTGGCATAACTAACTTTCAAAATAGTATTATAACAGTCAACAAGCTCATTTGCTGACAAATTATGGTTTGCTTTTTAATCGCCTCTTCGTTTACACAATGCATTCCATTTCATTTATGTAACTGCTGTTGCAATTAGTACAGATTCATTCATTAGAATTAATCTCTTTGATAAACTCGGTTGTGTACTTTTTTGTTTTCAGTGTATGGTATTGTGCCCTTTCTAAAAGCAGTGCTAGGCACTCTGCTTCCCTTGTTGGGCATGGTGCGGCACGATAATATGAAGTGGGTGATGGCCTTTGGTAAGTTCCGAGTCGTTTTTCATTAGTTTTGTAATCTGTCTGTGTTTTGTTTAGTGCAAAACCAGTTATATCTCGGATCCCATTTTTTTTTGTGTGTGGCCTGACAGAAATAAAAAAAAATAATAATTGGCCATGAAAAAAAGTTAGGTTATGAGCCATTTTTAGCTTATAGTAGTAACAAGACACCAGGCTTTTTTGTTAATTTTTTTGTTCTAAAGCGACTTATTGTGACTTATTCAAAAATCTCGACATTAAAAAACACCAGTAGCAAGACACCAGGCTTTTTTTGTTATTTTTTTTATTCTAAAGTGACTTCTGACTTATCAAAAATCTCAACATTAAAAAACTGCAAGTGGCTGGCTGCTTAAGTTGCAGAGCCCAAACATAGTTTTGGCCCTGGCCGTGTCAGTATAGCTGAGCGGTAGGACTTCGGCCTTTGGTGTCAAAGGTCGTGGGTTCGATTTCCACTCGGCAGTCTGACGTTTAATACCAAAAGTCAACGAAATAGGTTTGCATCTGTATTTAGTATTGTTTGCTGAGTCTCAACTCGGTGCTAACATGATATTATTCTACGTAGGCTTATTACTTGTAACAAGTATAATAATTGTTATTTTTAGCCCTTGCTCGATTCAGTGAAGCAATTCTTGAATATATCGCAAATATTGACAAAGCTCCAGATCCAACAGTAAAAATAGAAGTGTATGCAGTAGAATTTGCAATGGCATACGACATTCTCTTCACCTGGCTCGTCAGCAAAGGACCAAAAGTACAATAATTTATTATTACTTATATGACGCTTTTTTGAGATTGTGAGTACTGGTGATATATATTTATTTATTTGTGATTGTTAAATATTTTAGCTTCGCATGGCTGTAATAGAAGCTTTAGGATTCATCAGTCACTTGCTTCCACGCGACAAACTTGATGAGCAGTTGCCTCGTCTTATTCCGTCTATTTTCAGTCTCTACAAGCGTCACACAGAGTTGCATCCTATCACACAGGTATCGTTGCAAGCTAACTTGTGAATTTTAATTTCATGCATTTGGTTACATGGTAGTGGTTTATTTTTTTCCTCATTTAAAACATAGTATTGCTGTGCTGGTGCAACACGGTACAGATTTACGAATGAGTAATTTAGGCATTGTTTGTTCTATATTGCGCAATTAATTGCTACATTTTCTACTAAATATTGATGTTAAGAATGGGGTGAATCGCTAAGCTGTCTGTCAAAAATCACAAAAAAAATTATGGTGAGTTCTATTTTGGGGGATTTCAAGGATTTACCGCATTGCGAATCAGATTATCATGGTTGCTTACACATGCCATAACACTTCCACGTCACTCCTTGCTCTACCAGGACCCCATGTGGAGATCCGAACAGGATCCTGCAAGATCTTGTAAGTTCTTGCAGGATCCTGCACAGATCCTGCAGGATCGTGCACAGATCCTGCAGGATCTTGTGCCAGATCCTTCAGGATCCTAACAGGATCTTACAGGATCTTAGCAAGATCTTAGTACCCTGCAAGATCTTGGTAGGATAATGAATGAACTTTCAAAACTTTAGGGTCCTGCAAGATCTTGCAAGATTCTGCTAGGATCCTGTGAATCCTGCTAGAATCATGTAAGATCCTGTAGGATCCTTCTAGGATCATGCAAGATCCTGGCAGGATCTTGCACAGGATCCTGCAAGATCTTACGTCTCCACATGGGTAGCCTCTGCAAAGCCCTAAAGCTACCTTTTCGTGCCGACGAGCGAGTTCTGGTAAAGGCTCGTTGGAACATAGTCGGATTCAAACATCCGTGCACAGCCAGTCATGTCAAGATTAATTTTATTTAACACATGTCTGTTGCCAACGTGGAGCAGATGCTGGTGTGTCCTGTACTTCATTTGAAAGAAGGTTCTGTGACAAGTAGAAGTTGATAATTGCAATAATTGTGAATATAATTTAAGAAGTAAGAGCTGATATTAATTCAACAAAATGTGAAACAAAATTATCAGTCGCTGATAATTTTTAAATGTCCACAAAACATCAGGGGTCGCAGCCAACCTGTAAAACCTATAAAAGCCTATATTTTAATTCTGGCTCTATATTTTTGCCAAAATAGTTAAATAACCTATAATAACCTATATTTTTAAAGCTGGTTCTGGAGCGATCTGTTTTTGAATTGCAATCTCATCGTTTTAGTTATTGAACAAATGGATCGACTGACTACAGCCTACGTCCTGCCAGATTGCCTTTTCGTTGAGTCGGATTGCATAAACCTAAAAACTTGGTTATCGGCAGGGTACTCTTTAAAACCCACACACACCCGGGAAAAAGTAATTGAGGATGAGTCGCACAAGAAAAAAATTAAATCGTTACTTAAATCACTACTTATTATCATTAGTATTTTAAAATCACAGTCGTAGTTTAATAATACCTCCTGACTTAATCCTGTCCTGCAGTTTGAACAGCATTACGGTTATTCAAACATATTCCTGGCAGCGGTTCTCCTTTCAGATATCAACTGCAAGCATGTCTTCTCTTTGTATTGCCCCGTGCAGTAGATAGCTTGGCAACAATGATCGTTTTGAAGAATTTAAGGTTTTCCATGCAATTTTGAATAATTTTACGATAGTTTTAATTGAATAATGATTTTGTGGGCTGTCAATGAGAGCGTTGGCACTTGATTTCGGCCCTTTTCTATTTCTTACTACGGTGATTCATGCTCGAGTGTCTTTCATTAAAATTGAGTTTACCTGCTGGTTGATGCAATAACGGTAATGTAGGATTTTTCATGAACTATAACCCCAACTTTTTTGCTAGTGCGAGACTACAAGGAAAGGGGGAGGGGGATGTGAAACTGGGAACCCCCTACGACTTGATAGCCGATTTAAAATTTATGTGTACGTAACCCTTTTGTTTCACTATTTCCATTGTACTACAATACTACAAGATCTTATGCAAGCTTGACGTTTCATTAAATAGCCAATCGTGCAGTCCTTTAGGGTCGGATCATTATTTGCCATGAGGAGGTGGGGGGGGGGGGAGGCAAGGCAGGCTGAGAAGAGGAAATTATAGGTGGACTTCGTAGATTTTTCAGGCTTTCCAGTGGGGAGGGGCGTGGACGGGTCACAGCCTTTTTAGCCCTGTAAAGGTAGGATTACGAGTAAAAATAACCACTGACCAAACTGGAGAAAAATACATTCCTGAACTTCAAAGATGTCGCTTTCAGCAGTCGTCATTTCTAAAAACATCTTGGTTTCTGTCCCCTCCACTTGATGCAAGTATTATTTTTCCACAATAAAAAGAAAGAAGTTGATTACAAGTTGTATTACCATTTCTTGCCACTAGATGACTTTGTTAGCAGTGTTTTAAATGATTTAATTTTTATGCATGAATTTTTTTTCCTAAAAAGATATTTGATAAAAAAAAAAAGGCAAAATAAGTTAGTGAAACTGTGAACTCACTGTGAACTCATGAAACTAAAATGCTCAGTAAGGCTATGCAAAAGCTCCTGTTTTAATCTGTTTTTATACTGTGATTGGGTTTGAATTTTTAGTTAGTTAAACTGCTAACAATGGCATGTAGTCACAAGAAATGGTACTAAAATTGGTAAATCTCAACTTCATGCGTTATATTGTATTAAATGCAAAAGATTTTAATTATTCTTTCTGTATTTACGAGAGTTGATAAATATGGAGGTTTATCTGTAGGTTTATGTACTTCAATAATACCATATTATGTGCGTGCGTATTCCTCTACTCCTCTTGACTTAAAGCACCTATAAATATGTGAGAACCACCAACTGAAATACAATTAAATTGAACTCCCGTTTGGCCTAATTTCATTGCAGTAACTTGACCCCCAATACGAGAAAATCTGCTCTGAAGATGTCAAAGTTTGATCAGACTTAACTAACCAGAAAGAAGTCAACTAAACTACATGATGCGTGAATCAATGCCAATAGAGTGAACGAAGCAAAGCTAGTTATTTCAATAAACAAGAGTAAAGCACCTTATTTGCCCTTTAAGTGCTGAATGAAATAAACGGACAAAAAAACCTATAAAAGCCTATATATTTGCTGAAAAATAGCCTATAAAACCTATATTTTAAATTTTACAACCTATTTTTAACATATATTTTTTAATTTGAGGTCTGCGAGGCCTGAAACATGTATTTCAATCGTGGAAAACGTTGTCGGCTTGCAACTTGTATCTTAATTCAGCAATTTTGTATGAAAAACAAATTTACTTGAATACACTATTTTTTTCTGTGACATTTGTGTGATGCAGTTGTACTATGGTGTGTGTTAAAATTGCACACTACTGTAAACAAACAGTAAAGACCCACTGTAATGGGAAATTCGAGGACAGCAAGAACGTCACCAAGGTTGCCTGTAGCTATTTTTATATTTTTAAATAAGAGGTTCAAACATAATCAATCATATTTGTAATAACAAAAAAGGCAGTGTGATGAAGATTGTATCAGTTTTTGAGTGGTCTTATCTCGAAAACTTGGCGTAAAAGTATAATAAAAATACGTGCATGTTCCATGTGTGCAGTGCAGTCAGACTATGAAAGCATTGCTCCGTTTTTCTACTACATTGTTACACATGTTTGCACATTTATCCATTTACAGAGCCTATGCATGATTCTTGATGCTGCTGTCAAAAGCCATTCAGCAAGTCTTGAACTGCAGTTGGACGGTGTGATTCACACCCTTTTTCCACAGGTAACAGACTTACCAAATTTACACTCGTGTAGTGTAGATGATGTTCGTGTAGCACTTCTTAAATATTAACGATATTATGAAAATGTTGTTTTAAGCCTTTATTTTCTTTCAGATTTGCACCATTCCTGATTATTCTCAGCCGTCTACAGTCAAAAACCATAGTGAAGTTCTTCGATGTTTTTGTGTCATAGGTATGCTAAGTACTGGTTTACACAACGGCGTAGGCAAGAAAAAACAGCATTTTAAACAACATTTTTATTTTAACTTGCCAACAACACAATTAATAACCTTGGCATAATCAGGGGCACCTTGGAGTCAGCTCTGTTCAGATGACTTGCATGTTTCTATTGTATTGTTACTGTTGGAATGATGTAGCACTACTGTCCTCACTGTAGCCATGTGAGCCGTTTAGTGTGTGTGGAGCCAGTGGACAGCATTGTTCAAATGACCCCGATTTGGGTCAATAGGTAGCTTGTCTTTCCTGCCTTAACCCTAACAATAACAACTGTGTTGGGCCAGCAGCAGGAATGGATGAAGTGCTCTTGCCAATATAGACACGCCACCATTGAGTGTGAGGAAAACAGCATCAATGCTTCATCAACAAAACAGCAGGTTCTGGTGGGTGGGAGGTGTGTGTTCCTGCTGGTCACAGCTATTAGCGCACTGCTATAATGTTGCGCTGGAAGCAATGCATTTTTAAAAGTTTCCAACAAAACAGTTCCATATTACGTATGTTGAACTACAGTAAAACTCCAATTATCCGCGCTAATTGGGACCAACACGAGCGCGGATAACGAAATTCGCGGATAACTGGAGTCATGCACTAATTTTGTGTTGTTTAGGCTACCTTACGACATAAAACATTTAGTAACGAACGTTGTTAATACTTTTATTTCTTTCAATTCACATTACTGTGCTTAGCTTAACCATATATATATTTTTTTTTATGCAGTTAGTGTACTTTAATTAAAGAAATCAAAAATCTTTTTTTGTTTGAGGCTCGACATTCGTTTCGTTGCTGCTTGGTCTCTGATACGTTTTAGTATCATTATGTCCGTAGCGCTTGCGTCTGGCTGCTGTTCATACCAACGCATCAGCTTGTCGGCCATTTAAAATGCTTCACCGTTCGTGAATTGTGTTTTTTCAATGGTCTCATCGTCACTTTCGTCATCATCGCTATCCTGATTGTTTACTGTCGTACACTGTTGTACAATTTCATCGTCCGATAAAATCTGCCATCCCAGATCAGCTTCGTCGGAAGTCAGCCATTCGTTGATGTCATCGTTGGTGACGTCACTTCCTGGCAACTCTCCAAATAACTCGTGCCACGCGATCTCGTTTTCACTTGCGCATGCGCTGGTTATTTCGTCAGAAATTGTGCTGGTGGATGCGTCGCTCTCTTCAGCTACGCCAAACACGTGGCCTGCATTTTCGACTTGAAGTTTTAATTTGCCCCAGCACTTGCGTAGTGTGTCCGTTTTAACTTCGTTCCACGATTCGGCCACCATGAATATTGCATCTTTAATATTTAATTTACGCCAAAAATTCAGCATTGCTTCCACTGAATTGTCGTCGTCTTCTAGTAATTTTCGGATCAATCGCTTCCTGTACAAACGTTTAATGGTTGCAATAACGCCTTGATCCATTGGCTGAATTAGTGATGTGGTATTAGCTGGGAGAAATAAAGCAACTATATTGCCGTCTTCTGTTTTTAAAAGTTCCGTGTTAGGGTGAGCTGGCGCGTTATCGAGCAGCAGAATTGCACGATGCGGTAGGCCTAACTCATCCATGTGAGCGCGGACTTTCGGCACAAACACTTTGTTAAACCACTTAGAAAAAATGTCTGCATCCATCCAAGCAGAATGTTGGTTATAGTAGTTTACAGGTAAGGCATTAGGAGCCATATTTTTGAACGCTCGTGGATTTTTTGCTTTTCCTATGACGGCAAGAGGAAGCCTGTGAGATCCGGATGCATTTGAACACACTAACGCTGTTAGACGCTCTTTACGCATTTTAAATCCGGGTGCATGAATTTCGCGTTTAGCTGCGAAAGTATTGTTGGGCAAGGATTTCCAATTTAGGCCAGTTTCGTCGGCGTTATAGAGCTGTGCAGCAACAATGTTGGTTTTGGAAATTAGGCTATTGAACTTAGCGATAAACGGCTCGACAGCAGGCACGTCGGCCGAAAGTTTCTCCCCTTGTGTGCTTATATTGTGCAGGCCGTGGCGGTGCTGAAAATTACGGAGCCAGCCATGGCTTGCTTTAAATTCATTTTTCCCATTTAGTTGCTCGTTCATACGAATGGCTTGTTCCATTAATATCGGCCCACTAATCGGTATACCTTGGCTACGTTTTTGCAAAAACCACGTGTACATTGCCGTATCCAAGCGATCGTCTTCAGCGGTTCTCATTACCTTACGTTTGTTGCTGCCGTCTGTCGACTCCAACTTGGCTGCAAAGTTCAGAAGTTTATCTTCGGAATCTCTAATGTTACGAACTGTGGTTTGTCCGATGTTATATTCTGCAGAAACAGTACTGATGGTGGCTCCTTTCTTCAGTCGATTGACTATGGCCAATTTGGTTTCTACACTAAGCACAACACGTTTACGTTTTGACGCCATTTTGGATAGTGGTGAGGACAGGGCTCGACATAAGCAGTATCGCATCGCACTTTACTATACATTATTGTTGTTTTGCGAAGTAGTTTTTATTTTGCGTCGCAAGGCTGCTACGCAAATCAATCGTGATGGGAATCTCGTTAATCGTAGGGAATCTCGTTACTCGTTGTGAATCTCAAGGCTACACGTTGTACTCCACGTGAAAATTAACAGCGTTCGACGCAGCTATTTTACCAATAATTGGAAATAGCAACTGATTAGTCATGGTTTGTATTTAGTTTAAACACGGAAAAGCAGCCAACAACATTATACCGATTTTGCATTGGTAAATTCGCATTGGCATCGGAGGGGAGGGGGTGAATAAGCTCTTGTCTTGAAGTTGTAGGGATGTTAATTTTACTGCTGTAAAATATTAGAGTGGGTAGCTATTCAGTATAATTATAATTTAAAAAAAAACTAAATTTAATAAATAAAATAAAAAAATTACTCCAGCAATGCATCGAGAGCTTTGAAAGGTTCCGTCTGATAGACAAAAAGTTCTGGTACCACTACACAGTAAAAATACATGTTAGGCTTAAAAAAAAAATGCTAATCAAAATTTTTAATATGCTAGACAAGTTTCATTTTGCGTCGCAGTCTTGCTAATCAATTTTTTGGGGTTAAGTCGAGCCCTGGGTGAGGAGGGAAAAATCTCGCGCGGATAATTGGAGGTCGCGGATAAGCGGAGCGCGGATAAATGGAGTTTTACTGTACCTGTCTTTGCTGTGTTGATGCAGTCGTGTCATATCAGTTTTCCTATTCAGTTTATTTAAGTTTTTACCACCAGATGTATTCAGCAGCCTGTGGTTGGCTGGTCACAGTGTAACAGTCCGCACTCCTGTATTATGACTTGCTGAATTTGTGTGAACTGTACAACAAAAGACTTTGTGTTGAACTGGATCTTTATCATCCTGGATTATTACAGGCTTTGTGTATTTTTTTTTATAGATTTTATTGGCAAGTGACTAGCTTCACTCTGTCCATACAGCTTGATGTGCCTTTGTAGGCACGGTGTATGACAGTTTTAAAGAATGTTCATCTTCCTGTTTCTGTTTTGCAGTGCAAAGGTATCCTGACGCAGTTGTCCACATGTTAGTGACTTCTTTAGAAAATCCTTCAGAGAAGTCAAGAATAGGCAGTTTAACAGTTTTAAGGCACATTGTTAACACTGCAGGTATGTGAACTATGGAGTAGGATTTTGCAAAACTGCAGACACAAGGTGATCAGTGAAGCTGTGATCTAGCTTGATCCAGACACTACTGAACAGTTTCTCATGAGACTTAGTGGATTTGATGAGAGGAAGGGGTCAACTGGGGCCGTCGGACAAACGTCTAACTGGAAAATCGTCTAATGGGATAATTGTCTAAAATCTGCCTAAATAAAAAATCTGGAAAAGCATCTAAACGGAATATCGTATAATGGATAATTGTATAATGGATAAACGTCTAACTACGGTTTCTGATGTTTAATATATGTATAGCCGCAGCAAGCGAGGCAGGGATATTAGACGATTTTCCATTATACGAATTTCCTGTTAGATGATATTCCGTTATACTGTTTTCCGTTATACGTTCTTCCAATTGTGCGATTTTTCAGTTAAGACGATTATCCCTCGCCCCGTCAATTGATTGGCCAATTAGCGAAAGTATGTAATAAGCACAAAACTGGATTTCACGTAATAAACGAATGACGTTGTTCAGAACTTCAGTTACCATCATGTCTTATACCACTTTGAATTTCATTTCTTAATACTTAATATACATAAAATGTTAGCATGCTAAAGGTAAAAAAAAGTCTGTGTCGTTTAGTTAACCGCACCCATTTGGTATGCATCTCTAGTACCTAACCAACTTTCTGAGGAAATATGGTCTGGTGAATCATGCAACTTCATAAATGCATTTGCCATAGCATTCTCCGTTGCGTCACGGGCTGGATAGGGGAGATCAAGTTAATATCATAATTAGTTTTCCCTGCACAATAAGGGGTAATTGACAAGGGCGAAGCAATAGCCACTCTACTACTGTAGATGGGGTCACGTGTAATAAGGATCATATTTCTAAGTAATTTTTTTTTGTCTTCGCGTTAGCAAGTCTTTGCCACTAAACAAAGTAGTAGTGTCTGTTGATAACGTCTTAAATATTCGTCGCACAGAGTGGGAATGTGGGCGTCGATTTTTCTAAAGTTGTGGGGGGGACGGAACCAAAAGAAAACCAAAATTTTGTATTTTAAGGTAGGTGAATTCTTAAATTGTGCGAGAGATCGGAGTATTCACTAGGGATCGACCGAGTCCAGATATATCCGGATCCGGCGCCGGATAATGCGGTATCCGGCAAGATCCGGATCCGGCAATTATTTTGAGCCGGATATCGGTTGCAACACAACCAAAACATTGTCGCCGTAAACATGTTGCTTGCCATGGTAAAATAAATCGTAGTAAAATAACTAAGCGATCTACGGGTATAAAAAATTGCAGACGTAATAATTACAGTGTAAATTATTGCACAAAAATATACTTGGGACAATCGTATTAGGTTTTCATAGCTTAAAAAAAAAGTTGAAGTTCGACTAGTAAATCCGCTTTACGAAAATATTCACCTTCCGTTGCAGTACATGGGAGACCTTGAAATGATAACGTCCTGTGGTTATTCTTCCATTACAGCGTTGTTTACGGCTTCCGACATCCTTTTTTAAAGTTTTTAATACCGTAGAAGTAGTTTAAAGTTGGATTATTTCCTAATTTATATTCACTATCGTTGAAAACAATCAGTTTAGGCCGCAATTGCGCACCCACTCACAGCCGGCTGTCCGCGAAGAGACGCGCACTTGCTAGCGCCAATGGCTGTGACCTTGACTCGCTTCGCGTGACGTCACTTGCGACCGGTCCCCGGCGCGATGAGTGATCACGTGCTATACACATGCCAATCGGGGAATCCCAGCTTTCCAACGCGACAAGATGGCGGCCGTTCGTTGCGTTACGACAGCTTGAACAAGGGGCTAGTTTTAGCAAACAAAAGCAATTTCACGTCAATTTTTACGACACGGCCAACAAAACACATCAGTTGAGGTAATTAGAAGATGATATTAAATTAAATAAATCCAAAATACGCGTGCCAAAGTACCTAATTCAATCGGAATTACACCTCTGTTGTATGCAACGGCGGTTTTTCTTTGCAAACGGGGCTTTGATTCAGGGTGCGTCGGGAGTTTTAGAAACGGTTTTGAAGTGACGATAAATCGAGGTTTGGTCACCAAGGGGTTTAATTCGAAAAGTAAGACTGTTTAATGACGGCATCAAAAACTCGCAAGAAATAATAGCATGATAAACCAAAGATGAAATACATGTTGCAAGAGTCAAGACAGTTTTGTTCATAAAATGAAAAAAAAATAGACACAGCTTTTTTTTTTATGTTGGTTTCGTTCCTTTTTTTTTTTCTTTCGTTCTTTGTTATACTGTGCGCAATACAAAACGGAACGAAAGCAATTTAAAAGGGAATGAAAGCAAAAAAAAGGAACGAAACCAACGTAAAAATGCTGTAAATAAAAGACCTGTTGTAATTTTGATTTTTTTTTATATACTGGTTTCACAAATATTGCAAAATTTTGCAAATATTTCGAAATGAAGCAGTAGGCTAATCAATGGGAAATACTTCAACTAGAAAAATGTTTTTTGATTGATCAACCTAATGAGTGCTTTGTTTGACTGTTTCAAAAAAAAAATTTGCAGAATTTGGCACCATTGCAAAAACAGTTCTGTAGCCTACATGCAATTATACTATACTGGTACTCTTAATAGCGTAAGACTTCTAAGTGTTTAATGTAAGAAAGTAATCTGAAACAAATCAAAAATTAAAAACCATAGCTGCAACTTATAAGGGGAAAAAATAAACAACTTTATTTCGTTTTTGTGTGTGAATTACCCGGTATCCGGTACCGGCCCGGATCCGGCACCTAGATCCGGAACCGGTCCGGCACTAACATCAAATTATCCGGAACCGACCCGGATCCGGCAAAACGGTATCCGGTCGATCCCTAGTATTCACCTTACGGAAGTGTTGCACCCATTCACCCCGTTTGTAGTTTTATAGTTGGGGGAAGAGGGTAGGTAGGTATCAACCGGGCCGCGGGACCAATGATGTTTTGACCACTTAGACAGAATAGAAAGCAAGCACCCGAAAAATATCATTTGCAAAAGTTGAATGAGTTTGACAAAATCGTATGGCACTGGAAAGCGACAATTTAATAAAAATAAAAGTTGAATGTTTACATAGCAGTTTCTGGCAGATTTAGCGTGGCAGCCAAATACGGTAAAAACACGAATAAAATAGCAAAAAAAAATTACATTTTTTCTCCGAAAAGAAAAAAAAACATGAAAATATTGAGGGTAAACTGCTAACTTTGGTTCGAGTCAGGTAACTGAAAACTAAATTGAAAGTGATTGTTTGTCTTGGAAGACTTAATGTAACGAATTCAGGCCTCAAAGGAATTTCTCAGGGTGATCCTGCCCACTCATTCCAAAAGCGTTCGGAGGAACAAAACTGCACCTCCCTGCCCTAACAAAATTTTTTCGTCTTGCTGACTTTTGCTGTCGAATCATTCTAAGGAAGGGATATCATGTATTCAAATTTAACCTGATAGTGTTATGTTCGGAAGTTTGGCGATATTTGTCGGGGTCCAGCTGAGTCCAGGCTGGGACATCTTTCATCACCAAGAATCTCTTTATTCATTCCAACCTTCCTGCTGGAACCATCAATTTTAGCAAGTGGCCTCTTGTGACTGGCAGGGGTATATCAACTGGTAAATCAATCAATCAATTGGTAGGGGTAAAAAAGGGTAAATCAACTGGCAAACAACCCCAAACAATTTTGTAAGTTAAAAGCAGATCAGCTTTCGCTATTCTAGAGTATTCTTGCCCAACAAATGACAGTTGCTTGTGTGAAAGGTAACACAGGCCGGGCAAAGTTTTAGTAAACTTAATGCTAGACAGAGTCGACCCTGTCAATATCTTCCAGTAGAGATGGCGACCATACTGGGCTTGCGTGTTCCAGCAGAGGCCTCACAAACACCTTAAATGCCCATACTTGTCAGGTTAGTGTGCCAGGTTATGCGGGCCGGGCCAGGGCAGATTAGGAAGCGCAGGTTACGCAGGACAGGCAAAGTTTTCAGTAAACAAACAGACTCGATCCTTTCAATATCTTTGACAGGATCTGCTTTCTCTAGAACGAAAATCTGACCAGAATTGTAGGAACTACGTCTCGTGATAAAAAGTTGTTTCTGACCCCTGACGGTTGTATGATGCTTCCCCTTGGGTCAGAGTGCTCGAATTGCTATTTTATTTTTCTAGTCTTATTTTCGTCGTTCTTTTTTTTTGCATTCGTAATGAATCTGTCCACTACTATCTATCTAATGTATTCCCTTCTTGTAAGATGCATATTTAAGAAGCTAGCAATTGAATTACCTTGATATCATTTGGCAAAGTCATCCATTTGTTCAGTCAATGAACCCTCCCTACCCTCATCACATCATCCTAGTTTCACGACTCTTTGTTTAGTTGTAAGGACTTGCTCATGCGGAAGACAAACAAAACTTCCGATCTCTTCTAAACAGAACGTGATGGAACGGATTTTTGGGAATGCCAGCACATATGCATTTACGAAGTTGCACGATTCAAAAGAACATATTTCCTGATAAACTTAGTTAGATAGTAGAGATGAAAGGTAACTCAATTTAACTGCGGTTACCAAATGGGTCAGGTTAATTAAACGATCACACTTTTTCCCTTTAGTAAATCAACATTTTATGCATATTTTGAAATGAAATTCGAAGTAGTCAACAGTTAAACATCATTATTATGTTACTTAACAGGAGTGGCAATCTTGAAGTTCTGAACCAACAGTGCATAACTCACTTCATTCGGATTTTATACTTTAAACATACAACTGTAAACTTCACACTTACATCTATGAACTTCAAAGGTATATCAATGAATTTCGTACTTCACACATACAACTGAATTTCACTATTATATCTATGAACTTATGGAGGATCTCCACGATTCCAAAAATACAAGAATATTACTACTTTTCACACACTAACTACCTCGAGCCGTCGACTCCAGGCTTCTTTTATACTCTGGAGAACAATGGGCTCTTGCCTGAGGCTACTGGCGAACAGGTTCAATCCGGATCCAACTGGGTTGCAGAGGACCCGTGTCTCCACCTGGCGGCTGGCAGCTGTCCAATTCCTGAGTCTGCAGTAATTGGAAGACTGGCAGGCCGCCATGATTGAGGCAAGTCGAACTACGAAGTGTTTGCTTCGTGAGTTGAGTGCTGTCGATCATGTAAGCCGGTTACACAGAAAGAACCAACTTAAAATACCAGGTTACCTAAATTTCAAACAGAAATAAAAAAAAAAAAATGCCCGATAACCAAAACATTTTTTTTCATGGCCTTTCAACGTTCCAGAGCATGCATATTGACGTTTTTAAATCTATGAACTTCATATATCACTAAACGAATCGTAAAACATTTTCATAATTTTACGACCATCTCCTCCCTAACTATATTGCTTTGGTTTCAAAATCATAATTTTTTTTCCTTCCATATAACAGACAACAACATACGAGAGAAGATGCCAAGTCTCCTCAACAGTTTGAAGCTAGTTGCTTTAGATAACAACAATAAGGTGAAATTTCTGTGTTTTGTTTCTTTCGTTGTTCGAAAGGCTGAACTGTTGTCATAGTTTTTTACATATAATTTTATTGTTAAAAAATATCGCTTTAATAACCTTGCATCTTATTTTAGGTTAAAAAGATGCTGGCCCACCTAGTTGTTGCCCTAGGTCACCATAATTACCTAGAACACGAGATTGGTGGCGTGTTGTTAGAGTTCTTGATTCGTCAATGCTCATTGCAAGATGAAGGTGAAGTAAGTAGACTTACAGTTGATGTAGAGTGAAGTCTTAGAATGATACCTTGTTTCATTGTTTCTGTGTAAAGGTTCTCTCCTTCCAACAGTATTTTATGTAGATGGGAACCACTTCTTTTTCCCCGTTGGAAGTATTTTCTTTATTTTATTCAAAAAGCTGAAAGGAGCATTATACTGGTTAGCAGCATACATTGTGTGTGACGTGAATTACTCTTTGACCAAAACGAAGAAGCAAACATGGGTTGGGTTTTTTTGCTGAGGCGAATTTTCGATAAATTGTATTACAAAGTAAATTCATTACAGCCTTCATCAGGTGTACACAGGCACGAGAAACAACCATAACACATTCTACGAGCTGCAGTTATTTTGAACTTGGTCGTGGTCGCTTTTACTGTCACTAAAAATGGCGATGGTGCTACCGGCCTCTAGTGTCTAGAGGAGTATTCTCCACAGATTAGATAGGCTCGTCATGAGCTTTGGCGTTAAAAAGAAAACACTGCTGAAAAGAAAATGTTGCATGAAATGACTCCAGGAACTTAAAATAAAACAAAGTTAATGCTTATTCCTTCTATAACAAACGTCAAATTTATGAATATTTTCTAAGAATGGGAGTTCAGATAATTGGGGTGTTTGGAGGTTCGGATAATCGAGGTTCTATTGTATGACAGACAATTTAATAAATGGTCATATTTTTAGAAGGTATTAAAGGGTTCATTCACGTTGTTCTCCCTGCCCCCATAAAAAAAATGTCCAGCCCATGGGCTTAAATTCGAAATGAAGCTCGGGGTTTGCCGTAAAATCTTGAATATAGGACAGTACTTTTTTTTCAGATTTATACCATTAAAATAGCAGCATCGTCCTACACTCGTGTGCAAATCCATAATGCTCAAATTTTGGTGTTTGAAGGCACCATTTCAATCGTTTTTCCGAGAGCCATCCAATGGTGCTAATCTCATGCCAGTTGCTCAGATAGTTTTTGGATTATTTAGCAAACAGTAAACATATTTTGAAAATGGCCTCAGTATGCAGTCCAAAGTCAAAGCTGGCTGTTATTAAAATGTTGGGCTTCGAATCCAGGACCAGGTGAATTTACTAATACACAAACTAATAAATGTAATGCCAAAACCTTATGAAAGCCTTGCTGAAGTCACCGATCTTATAATCGCAGCTATTTATTTCTTTAGAACATTCGCTCCCAAAAATGCTACTTGTCTTATATTCGGAGTTGTACGGTATTTTGGAGGATTTACGGTACATAGACATTGTCACAGACTGCGCATGCAACAGCACACCTGCGTAAACACCATGATACACAAACAACATGATACCTACTTAAACACTTCCTTACTACGTAACCTCCCTTTAAAATGTCCCCAGCTACGTACCTTTGTATGCTGTAGTACATTAAGTCGCTTCTGAGGGTACATTACGCCTGAGGCTTGATGTTACTTATCAGCAAACACCTAACGCCACAAAATATTTGCTGTAATGTATTTTAATTTACTGTTGTAATAATGTTATGAGTCTCTAGCCAGAGCCTAAATAATGTTGAACATTTAATTGTTACAGTCTATTGTAAACTTTGTGACGTATGCCGTGGTACATTGTGTAATAATATCCAGCTTTGTAGCCCAGGGACGAAAACCGCATTGTCACTTTGCTTGTACTCCTTCCCCTAATTGTTGTAACACACAATGCCCTTGTTGCGTAAGCTTATCTTTTCCATTGTTACCTTTTTTTTCTTTAAGAACTTTGGACAGAGTAGACCATTTTTGCTCTCCTTGCCAGTTTTGAGGCCGCCATTACTGTAGGCCTAAGATGGCTGATGCAACAAATCGGAGAACGAAGTTCAACTTTACTTCTATCCACGGGTGCCTAAAATTCTTACTGGACAAAATTATCATCAGCTTTTCACTATGTAGGCAAGCCATTTTTTAGTGAAATACCACAGTTTCCTGAAATTTCCCGCAAACCTCGTTCTAGCGTTCTGGCATATTCTGCACACCTGCTTCTATCCAGCGTCTAACCTTGCCGACCACGTATTAGTGATCTCAGCTGACATGCTCGCATCTTTAATACGAGGGAAAAATAACTTTGTCCAGTTACCAGCTTTTGCCAATATTAAAGTAGACAAGAGAATGGGAGCAGAGTACACAATAACGAGCGTAAGTGTGTAACCCGTCACTAATGTGGAAAATAAACAAGTAGAAGGGCCATTAATCTGTTGGTGATTTTTTGTTCAGTTCCACACCGTGATACTTGCGACTGATCGAGTAGCCTCAGTAACACAGAGGGATAATCTTTCCTTGTCCACGTCTCTCTGGGTTGGACACGTCTACTTATATCACCTTTACCTCCCTCCTTAAATGGCTAATTTAGAGGCAGTAGACCTAACCACGCTCTGCAAAATATCGTCTGAGAAATCCGGAACTTGCCCTCCGACCCAGTATATTTTCGTCACCTATAATATACAAAGTGACAAGGTCAGCCAGCATTCCCTGTCGTTACGATAGCAACTTTGCTGACATTATGGTAGCATCGGTCTGGAAAGATTAGCACCTTTGATCTTAAGTCGCAACTAGAACCATTACGTCATGTGTCCCACCTCAGTTTGTTTTCATCCTTCGGCTATGCACTTCTACACAACTATTGCACAACTCTAAGCACAAGGTCCTCCCCTTACTAGACAGACGAATCGACAATACGGAACGACTATGCCAGCTCATTACAAGGGAATACCGTTATTGACCGGTCCAGAAAATTACAAGGTTTGGAAATTCAGAAGTTGCACTCCGACCTAGTATATTTTCGTCACCTTTAATATACAAAGTGGCAAGGTCTGCAAGCATTCCCTGTCGTTACGGTAGCAACTTGGCTGACAGAATATACTAGCCCAAAAATGCTACTCGTTTTATATTCGGAGTTGTACGGTATTTTGGAGGATTTGCGGTACATAAACGTCGTCACAGACCGCGCATGCAACAGCACACTAGCAGCACCAGTTTCTGGAAGTTTGGGGGATGGAGTAGGGAATGTGGGAAGAGAGGGGGTGTCAGGCTGGGGGGTCCTCGGTTTTGGGTGAGGGAGGAGATGGATGGGCAACACTTTTTTTTGGAGATTGGGAGCGGTGTTTGCTTTTTGGGTGGAGGAGGAGGGCTTGGACGTTTAGAGGATTCATGTAGTAACATGTGTTTGTCCCTGGAGTGAGCCTCATAGTGAACGTCTATTTTTCTTCTGAACCGAATCTAAGAAACCTTAACCCTTTGAGTGCTAAACCCGAGAAAATCTGGGCCAAACACAAGCACAGGTGGAAGTATTAAAAACAGAGTCCTTATTACGCGCGAGATGGCCAACAATGCAGGAATGACAACAATACTAGGTTCCCTTAACAAGCCGACTCTAGAGACGGCCGTGGCCGAGTTGGTGGAGGCGTGTGCCTCACGTTTAACAGCTCCTTCAGGTTGCTAGTTCGAGCCCCGTCCAGGTTACCTCTACTTTTTTGGAGATATAAAAAAAAAACTCAGCTCTCAAAGGGTTAAGAAAGAATTTTTCAAAACACAAGTTAACCCTTTGAGTGCTAAACCCGAGAAAATCTCGGGCCAAACACAAGCACAGGTAGAAGTATTAAAAACAGAGTCCTTACTACGCGCGAGATGGCCAACAATGCAGGAATGACAACAACTAGGTTCCCTTAACAAGCCGACTCTAGAGACGGCCGTGGCCGAGTTGGTAGAGGCGTGTGCCTCACGTTTAACAGCTCCTTCAGGTTGCTAGTTCGAGCCCCGTCCAGGTTACCCCTACTTTTTTGGAGATATAAAAAAAAAACTCGGCTCTCAAAGGGTTAAAGTTAAACACCGAATTATTATCCTCTATCGAGTGTCTTGTGAATTAAGAAGTCACCTTGCACATTTTCCTTCATAACTTTTGAACGGTTAGAGATATGAACTTAGGGTTTGAACCGTTTGAAAGCTGGTGGGAAAAAAAAAAACCTTTATAATGGTGTATTCAAACATCAAAGTTGGTGGCCTAGAAGTGATAAAAACGTTTAGTGTGATATTTTTTGTGTGAAACACCAAACACTGAATGGAATCGAAGCCCCCTGTTTAGCTAGCTGGTGTATAGTATTTTTTTAGTTTCATAGTAAAACATAGCAGGCGCATCAGTTCTGTATTTTGCTGTTATATTTTATATTTCTAGGTTAAAAAGACAAATGACATTGACTATGTTAGCAACGAATCACTACGAGCAACTTGTGAAAACATTTTACATCTTTTAACGACAACGGTGCCTGGCACCGAAAAGGTAAAAGGATGCCGTTACGTTTCTATGAAACACTATTTATTGGTTATGTAGGTGTATTTGTAACAAACTTGCAGTTTAAAAATAAAATTGAAATTGACTTATTTCTAATGCATTTTTAGTACACAAATGTAAGCGTTATAAATACAGTAATAAGTATTTTGAGTTGTACGAGCTAAATAATTTAAATACGTGTCGAATCAAGTTTCTTCCTATGACTCCAAAGAGTTTTTTTTTTTTTTTTAATGACACAACGCTTACGTTGAAAACTCAAGTTCATCGGCAAAACAGATAAATGCAATTTCCAATTCCGGGTGTTAGTTTCTGCTGCGTGGCGAGTTCAACAATGTGTTGTGTGAGAAATGGCGTACTGTCCCTGCTAGTAGTGGAGGCTACGTGCCTCCTCCAATTTCAAATTGCAAACGATTGGACGTGATGAAGTGAGTGTTTTCTGTGGCAGCCTGATGAAGACAGTCGTCTGAAAACCTGACTGTCTAAAATTGTGCATATCTGTTGTGACAACGTTTCGAAGAGTTTTAAGTTTTGCAACATTAAAAAAAAATTAAAAGCTAAAAAGTTTGACTGTAAGTTGTATAAGGCCATTTACTCTCCTCGTCCTCATTATTCGATATTTCCAATGATATATTTTAAACAAGCAGCTCTCCCTGGCTACGTTTCAATGCCTGCAATCGACTATGTATAAGTACTTGTCTCTCACTAATAAATATCTCTTAAGTATGATGGGTTCCCAGTATAAGGATTTTGTGTGCCAACAAATAGTTTAGATCAGTAGCATCATTAAATCTTGCCTCACATAAATGTAAATTGAGCTTGAGAAATTGGGACAAGTGAACCATGTGAAAACTTGCATGATCTGGATAGTGAAATGCTGGTTGTTGGCGCCCGGACTAAAAAAGGACTTTCAAATAGAAAATATTGTGCGAGAAATTTACTATTTTGTGAGGGAATTATGGATGCCATGATTTGTTTAAAGAAAGGTCTCGATCTGTGTGTTTGCTTCAAAGTTGAAAAAGGGCAAAATTGACAGTTCCACGAGGTGAAATGGGCATATGTCGCAAATTGAGCTGCACCATTTTGGGGGAGGTGGCAATACTGGCTCGTTCTGAAACCCATTGCTGCCACGCCTAGCAAAGCTATCACTTGTGGGTTTCGCGGAACTTTAGTCGTTGTTGGTCAGTGAAATGAAAAAGACAATAAAATGAGCGACTGCTACAATAAACAGTCTATCAGAGTCACCCGTTGGTATTAAACTGTTTAATTTTTCTATTGTCCATATTTTTCGTAGGTTTTATGGCCAAAACTACTGGAATACTTAACACCTGAGAAGTACACTAATGCTGTTGGAATTGTGTGCAAATGTTCAGCAATTTTGGCTAGTAAACTCCGAGAAGAGCAATGCAGTCAGTTTGAAATTGATTACAGTGTTTTCAGTATGTATAACAAAAGACACAATGATTACCAAGTTATTGTTTTAAAATGCTGTGTTAATTTTTTTTTGTGTGTGCGTTTCACTTTGCAGCAGATGTCCCCGAGCCGTATATGCTTATAGCTCGATGTATGGTAAGTACCATGCATTGTTTGTATGGTCCTTTCATTTAACTATCATATGTAATTTGATCTTCGTGTAACTAACTGAAAAGGTCAAGGGTTAGGTACCCGTGTCAATAAAATAGCGCTGGCGTTGTAATAAAAAAAGAATTTGAATAGGTCGGAATACAGCTTCGTCAGTGTTCACATTTTTTTTCCATACTTGCTCTTGAAAGAAAGATTAGAAAGATTTATTCTTCATTAAAATTGTGTAGTGTTCTGCATGTTTATTAAAATAGATTCTCGTTTTTGACGCTCACCTAGCTTTAGCCATGGTGCCAAAAGGAAGAGCGACAATTTTGCTAGGTAAATCCCATCTGAAATTCCTAGGTTCTTTTACATGCCACAATCGATGTGAGCATGAGACATCACAGGGCCCTTCTCTTCCCGGAAATGCCAGGGGTGACTGAGGCCGGACTCGAACACGGGACCTGTGGCATAAGCAACGGTCATGCTAACCATCAGGCCGCCTTACCCCCAAACTGGGAAATAGCATCAAAAGGAGACTAACCCTAATTAGAGTTTATGCAATTTTTTTTATAGTTAAAGCTGCAAACAGTTAAAGCCAGTATTTCACTATCACCAGTTAGTGTTGGAGTGTCTTATTTGGAATGCCTGAAATTTAAGTTCATGGTCGATAATTGTTTCTTCTGTCTAATTTTGTGGTACACAGTTTTTGTTACACAAAGGATAGATCTTTTACTTAGCCTGACTCGTCTGGCTTACTTAGGTCAGGATATTAAAATGGAGCCACAATTTTATCAGGAATGGTTCGTCAACATTCAATGGGTGGTTACGAGGTACAGCCTCGATGCCTTAAAATGTGAACAACAAATGTTCAATTGAATGTCCTCATGGAATCTACAAATGTGCACAATGGATCTATATAGAAAGCGCAAGCCAAGAAGGTGCACAAAAAACAGCATCAGGAAATTTGCGACGTTTTGGTGCTTTCTGTGTCTCTTACCAAGCAATTGATAATTAAGTTGTATCAAAAATATGTTTGGGGTAAAAAAAAAAAGACTAAAAGGCAATATTCTATTTAATAAATATAATAAATTCAATTTTCCTGCCCACAAGAGGGACATGGGGGTAGGAATGGGTCGATTTTTAGGTATAAACTTGTTGTGCCTTTGAGTTTATTCTTTTTTTTTTTTTTGCTGTTTCATAAGAGTGATTGGCAATGGTTTGCACAGTCTATTTCAAATGCATTACCTTCTAACCCTAGTAAAAAAAAAAAACTCCTGAAAAATGTGTCTGACTCTCAAATTTTGCCCACTGGCCATGGAAAGCATAAAAAGGCATAGCTTTTCCTTCAGTGTTGCTGAATTTTAACCAGAGTATGTACTGATCGTTCCTAATTTCCATACCATCTTGCATCGTCTTCTAAGCAGGGTTTTTGTCACACTAGCTTTTGTTCTCTGTAGGTCCTGTTAGGTCATCCACATGAAGGGCGACATCGAGGATCTCACATTTTGCGATTAATGAAGGCATTTTCTCCATGTTTGGATCTTAACTTAAGCCCTTTGTGGGATGCTGAAATTCCTCCGTTATTAAGTGCAATTCAAGGTATGTCTTTGCTTCCAAACTTGTAATGAGACCCGGACTGTACGATGTTTTCTTTAATCGAATAAATTTGTCTAGATGGCGAGCGTAACAGAGACTTCAGTCAAACTCATTGGGAAAACTCTGTTCTCAGTTTTCTTTCTGACTCCCTGGAAGAAATCGACCAAGAAGAATGGACGAAGAAACTTGGGCAGGCATTTGCCAAGCAAATAGAATTATATGTGGCCTACCCGTCAGACAAGGTAAAGCTGATGTCAAGTGATTTGGCCATGTTATACAACAAAAGTGCTTGTAGCCAACTGCTTTTAGGGTTGCTGCCATCCATGGTATTGGGCTTCCCTGCTGTCTTGCCAAGGAGGTTATTTATATTGATACACCTTGCTTACTTAGGAATACTCCCTAGTTTCAGTTAAAAATAACGTATGTCCAAAAGCGAACTTGTGTGTTCCCGAGCATAGCGAGCAAAGTTTAGCTGGGAGGTTAGGGCGTTGGTCTCTCGGCCAAGAGGACACAAGACTAATTCTTACAGCCGATTTCTGTACGCATGCAACTAACGGTTTCTGCCTGTACGCACATGATAGTCAAAGTGGTAATATAGGAGTATTTTGCACTTCAGGAACAGTAACCTTAGTTTTCTGCTGGTGGGAACCCAACCCCTTCCTTACATGCTCAATCAGAATAATTAATTCCTAATAAGGGAGAAATTTGGCAGTGACAAACGACCTAAGTCTTCTTTACTACAGCTGCTGCTTCCTTCAAGTCCAAAGCCACAACTGCTACAGCTAAAGGAGACTGAGCTCCTCCACATACTATCATAGCATGGAAGCCTGATGCCAAGCAGTGCTTCTACCCTGACCTACTAGCTAGATGTTAAAACTATTTGGTTTTGGTGTATTACTACTGATGTCAAAGATTTTTGCAGGGTTTTCTGTTAAAATGTTTTGGAGTCGTAGTAAAGAAAGCATGCGAGCAGCAATTTACAACGCATAGTTTGGATCTCATATTCTCTTCCGTTCGCCACACCATTCCTGCTGAACGTGAGGTAACAACATTGCGTTTTGCAAAGTAATACAGTAATCGAAGTCGTTGCTACTTGTTTCATATTGCTTCATTTAAACGTTAATATTTTATTTTATCCGTTGTTGAATACAGGGGTGTGCTGAAGCATTTGGTAGAGCCGCTGCAGCTCACTTGGACAATGTATTAATTAAACTTAACCAGCTCACCAAGGCAGACACAGGACGAAAATCTGCGGGGATTTTCAGCTTTTTCTTGGTAAGCTTGCTTAACCTTAGGGCATCCCGGTAATTTTTTAGTCCCGAAAAACCCGGGATTTTGACTACCTAAATCCTGAGATTTACGTGATTGAAGATAGGCTAAATTCGTGTAAATTCGTGTGAATTTATTGTTACCTTCCTCTCGTCTATAGACTCAAGTCTAACTACTAGTAACAACATCTAAATTCTAGACCAAAGTTTTTAATTCATAAATTCTTCAGTGTCCTTGCAACACCATCAAATAAAAGGGATAAAAATTCGTATTTTGCATACTATGGTGTGAGAAAGAGAAATAAAAGTTAACACGCAATTACAATTGCACACACAAAAACTACTAAAACTGTATTTTGTTTATTTGTCTCGTTACTGCAGCGTCATTGGTCAAAAGGACTGCAAGATCGGTCCTTGTAAAAGTCTCAGTATGAACTTCCATGTTAAACGTTAAACTTTGAAACCCTATAGTTGCCACTGGAATTGACATACACCAACGAAATTCAGTAGTTGGAGTGGCGTCATAAATTTTTCACGACATGAAAAATTTAATGACAACAATAGAACCGTTTAGCCTCCACAGCATGGCCATTTCTTATTGTTTTTGTGGTTATTCTTGTTGTTAGGACTCTTTTCCCTTACCTGAAGATCAAATCTATGGATCGATTTTCAAGTTTTGCAGCTTAAACAATGAACAAGTTCAGAGCCTTTTAAAGACTATTTTGATTTGACAATATTCTTGTTTTTCTTGTTTGTTTTGTTCTTCTTGTTGGGGAAAATTTGCTCTTAACTAGAGATCGAACCAGTGAACTAATTTCCAATAATTATATCTTAAAATGTAGCTATTAATTAAAGACCAACGCCTTTTTACACGCTCTTTCAATATGACTGTATTTTAATGTGACTGCAGCACTATTGAAGTTGTTATTCTTGTTGGGGAAATTTTGCTTTCTCCTAGATTGCAAACCAATGAACCGATTTTAAAGTTTTATAGCCGAAAACGTAGGTATGAACAGGGCCCAAGGCCTTTTGAACGCTATTTGAATATGACTACACTATTCTTGTTGTTGTATCTTGTTGGAGAAATTTTCCCCCATCTAGAAATTGAATCGATTTTTTTAATTTTGTAGTACAGTCTACAGAGTGCAAAATGTATCACAACTAGATTAAAAAATAACAACTTAAAAATGTTCTCTTTGATTTAAACTGCCACTTTGAAAAAATGGCAGATCATTTTAAATAAACGAAGAACGTGCTACCAACTCCAACTGGCTGTGCTCACTTAAGTTTTCATCTTATGTGTAATTTAAACAGTGAACTTATTGAACACAACTTGCCTCTCATGTAGTTTTTTTTTTTGCAGCTGACAATTGAGAGAAAATAATCCCGAAATCCCGGGATGATGTGGGGGCTGAAGAAAAGCCCCACTCATAAATATTGCAAAGATGCAGATTGTGAACTAATAGCTTAGCACTATGGATATCGTGGCGACAACTTACATAGCGGTCATGCTGCGTCTTGGAACGTCAGTTAGTCCTGTGGCTACGATTGGTTCCTTACTGGTTCAGCACTTTCTTCATGGGTCACTGTCCAGTCCCTTTTAGTCGTGACACAGCCTAAACTAAGTCCCTAGCTAGACCGGCACTTAGTTGCGTCCGTACGCCATGATGTCTTCCAACACACTCACCTCGACAACACAAGACATGCGATCGTGTGTCACGTGCAACACTCGTATTGTCACTTAAAGCCGTGACGCGACCAATTGTTGGACACATCCTTATTTTCCCAACATAACCCCCACTCGCGTTCTTTCTGGCTTCTAGAACTTATTGGTGGCTCTGGATCTTGCTGTCTTCCTTAAGAGGTAGAAGATCCATCTTTCTCACTAACTCACAGTGTCTTTTTTTGCTCAGTGCTTTCGTGAATATGTCCACAATATTGTGCTTCGTGTTCACATATTGTACGGTAATCTCTTCATGCTGTACGGCTTCTATCACTATGTAATAGCATAACTCGATGTGTCTTGACTTGAGGTTAGGTACAGGTTCAGTGCATTTTGTAACGCTGCCTGGTTGTCGCACCAAATCACAGTGGGTTCCTTGACAAGATCCTGCTGGCCAATCTCCTTCAAAAGTCGTCTTATCCACAACACCTCGTGCGAGCACGCCGCGAGCGCCACATACTCGGACTCCATGGTCGACGAGGCTATGCATGTCTGTTTTACTGAACGCCAGACTCTTGGTACTCCTCCCATCAGCAAGCAATAACCCGACCGTGACTTCCTATCTTCACGATCGCCGTCCCAGTCGGCATCTACAATCTTCATATGCTTTAAGTGGTCTTTTACTTGGACGATATTTCACAGAGTATCCCATTGTCCCTTTTGGATACCTTAATACTCTCTTGGCTGCGTTCCAGTGCTCCACTCCATGATTGGCGCTAAATTTCGTGAGAGTCGATACGGCATACGATATGTCGGGTCTTGTTGCAATGGCTAGATACATCAACGCCCCCACTAGTTCTCTATAGGGAAACTTCTGCACTTCTATGTTCAACTGTCTTAGGACACTGACTTTTCGTTAGTTCACAATGGGTCGCCATCGGTGTCCCCACCGGGAAACACTCTTCAGTGTTAAACTTCTTGAGTTGCTCCTTAATATCGCTTGTCTCAGCACTCCGCCGCCTTCAATCTCTTCAGTCTTTATTCCTAGGAAGTTATGTATGTTCCCCATGTCCCGATACTCGAAATGACGGCCTATAAATTCCTTCAGTGTATTTATGCCCTGCTCATCTTTGGATATGAGAGCATTATCATCCACAAAGACGCAGATTACATCACTTTCTTTTTCTTTAGGCACAAAGTAGACGCATGGATCTACGCTGCTCCGACTAAAATCTTCCTTAATGAATTTCCCATTCGTAGTCTTATTCCAGCACCTGCCAGATTGTTTTAGGCCATGTTAGCTCCTCTGCAGCCTGCAAACCGTATCTTCGTCACCACTTCTCGTAAACCCTTCTGATTGTCGCATAAAAATTTCCTCACTCAATTCTACGTTGAGGTACGCCGTTTTTATGTCGAGCTGGTGGATTATCCAAGATTTAGTTGCCGCGACGGATATGAGAGTCCTGACCGTATTCAGGCCCGCCTTTGGCTCATACGTGTCCGTGTAGTCCATGCCGTACTTCTGCGAGAACCCTTGTGCCACAAGGCATGCTTTGCATCGGGCGATTTCACCATCAGCGTTCGCTTTTAAAGCTTTGACTTTAAAAATCCATTTAAGGCCTATCGCCTTTCTTCCTTTCTGTAGCTCTTGAATGGTCCACACTCCTTTCTCCATTAAAGAGTCGTATTCTTCTTGTGTGGCCTTTTTCCATTCTTCGGCTTGCTTGCCGCTCATTGCTTCCCTGAATGTCTTTCGTTCGGGAACATCGGGAGCTAAGATCATACAACTGATGTCTTTTCCTTTACTTGGAACATCTACAGCCAGTGTAAAATTCAGCACCACTTGGCGATTCCTGCAATCAACTTCGTTTTGGGTAGCCAATAATCGTCCATCTTCAATTGCTTACATGAAGTGGTTGTGTAGCATTATCCTATTCTTTTCATCCGCATCCGCGTCTGGTGCGTACTTTGCAAGTAGTTCTGATGCGGTGTCTCCTACTTCTACTACCTTTTCCCCCACTATTGGCTCCCAAGTTGATTGTCATGCTTGAACTGGTTCTGTTTTCTCTTTGATGGGGCACTGTCCAGTCCCTTTTAGTCGTGACACAGCCTAAACTAAGTTCCTAGCTAAACCTGCAGTTAGTGGCGTCTGTACGCCATGACATCTTCCAACACACTCACCTCGACAACACAAGACACGCGATCGTATGTCACGTGCAACACTCGTATTGTCACTTGAAGCCTGGACGCAACCAATTGTTGGACACGTCCTTATTTTCCCAACACGGGATTGAGAGAAAAGAATCCCGAAATCCCGTGATTACAAATATGTCTCGGGATTGGATGCCCTATTTAACCTGTTAGCTTTTGTGCCTCTGCTTTGCAAGTAGGTAGGGGAAAAATCCAAAATTTGCAAATTGCTCACTAGAAGTGTGATTAAAAGCGACCTAGATTTGCTGGTTGGTTACAATACCAGATTTACATCTTGGTCAAGGATACAAGAATACAAAGAGGTTCAGGATTTTTTTTTGTTTTCATTATTATTGTTTAAAGTGTATTTGATTCAGCAGCCAGTGCTGTTTCAAAAAACTTATTTTTTACGATATCCATCCAGCTTGTATCCTTCAAACAAAACAGTTTCAATGTCTTGTTGCCTTACATTTTAATAAATGTGTCAAGGACATTAAATCTTTGTATTAATCCTCTCTGGTTAATGAGAACGGAATGCTTCGAAAAAAGTCATTAGTTTTTAAATACCAATGTTTGTCTTTAAGTACTGTATTGGAGCTTTACTTACGAAAAAGGCAACAGTGGTTTAATGGTTTTCAAAACTAACTATCGCCACTAATAATTGTGGCCTAAGATTACAGTGTCTAGCAAAGTATCGTACGAATGCTCGTTAACTAGGCCAGAGATTTTACAGGATTGGACAATTGTAGAAAAATTGTACTTGGCATTTCGTAATAAAATATTTTGTCAAAAAGTAATAGGTGACGTACAAGGTTTGTGTTTCTTTTTCAGCTTGGACTTTCAGCTTTTTCTCAGAAAATGGCTATTCTCACGGAATTACATATAATTTTATTAGTTTTAGATTGTCTTGAAGCAAATAGCTGGCTTTTCCAACACCTTGCGCGTCTGAAAGTTGGGACACTTAACGTCGTCACATCTTGATTGTGCACTCTAGTTTTGTCACTTAATTCTATCCTCTCTCGTTGTTGCCATTTGTAGGTTTTTTTTGTTTAGTGTTGAAGGCTACCTTACTAACTTCCTTATCTTGCAGGATTCCAAGTCTGAACCTGAGCGTGAACTTTCTAAAGCAACTCTGATCTTATGTTTGGGTTGTGTTGCACAATTTGCACCCATACAAATTCTTGGACCTCAGGTGGAGAGTGCCATACTTGTCCGCATTATTGGATTTTTTCACATTGCAAAAGTGAGTTGTAAACTTTACTTACCCTTGCCACTGGAGTCTGTATAGGAAGGATTCAGTTATTCTTATTTGTTTAAATTTAGGATGTTGAAGTGCGGCTATGCTGGCTAAAGGCAGTTCACTTGATTGCCCAAGCTCTTCGTCCAGAAATAGTCAAAAATCCTGTTCCATTTTCACATCGTAAGGAATTGCTGAGCAACGTCCAAAGTATTCTTTTACAAGAAGCTAACAATCAGCCATCTGAAACACGAATTCTCTCTCTCCAGTGTATGAGAGGGTTACTGTATCCTTGTCAGTTTTACGTTCTTCGTAATGCTTCTTGAATTGCAGTATTGAGTAAATCTTCACCAAAAAAAATATGCTCAAGAGTATTGTTAACAGGAAAAGTCGCAAATTTTTCGCTGTGATAAAGTTTTAAAAAAATTTTCTGCAGCAGTAATTATGTGTTCCATGGCGTTCAATATTAACAACATAAATTTTTCACGGTATTCCACGGCAGGTTACCACAGACATCAGTCACAATATTCTGCAAGTCAAAATTGTCATTTTCCATGGCAACTGTTATAGTTCACCGTAGCAAAAATGGTGTCATTTTGGCATGAAAAAAAGTATAAAAAATATGTTTGCTTATTCTTGATACAGCTTGCGCACGACATTTTGGAATGCACATGTAAGTTAAATTTAAGTTCACAATTTCTTTCGCTACCATGAAAGAGATTAAATATTTCAGAAAAACCGCAAAATAGCATACAGTATCACATATATTTAGGACTTCCATGACAATTTCAACACGAAAATTCCACGACAAAAATAAAGAGACATTTCCACTGTCACAAATTGTTGCTTGATGCTTTCCTAAAAATACCCTGTAACTACAACATTCTGCCTCTCATGCCCTTATAGAAAGTCTCTTTGTTGCTGAGCATTGCAGGAAAGCCTTCATAATATGACTCTGGGAATAAACCATGCGGAATTGCTCTTTGCAGTGCTCCATGTAGTGAACTGAGTGTTATGAAAGTTGTTCAATTACAATTGTACATTTATTATTATTAGCTCGGATTGGGTGGGGAAGTACAGTTAATATCTAGATCATTCATACTGGAATTGTAAATCTAAAATGCAAAAATGAAAAAATCTGGATTATTTTTTCCTTCGCCGGTTGTTTCTTGCTCTCTACTAGATGATGCCACATCTGCCGTACTGGCCCGCTTTTAAGGTGGCTTCAATATAAACTGAATTGCTATTTAGGGCTCATAAATTCATAAAAAGTAAACAGGAACGATTATAAGGCGGACGACTTTCTGAAAGTGTATGTGTTACCAATATAGTTTACCATAGCGTAGTTAGAGTTAAACCAATGCCGATTCAGAATCTTATTTTTCGTCATATAGGGTTTTTTAAATTGTGGACTCAGTAACTCCATTCTTAAGTCCACTTTAGGTTACATTTTAGTTTTTGCTAAATGATTCAAATTTCTTTGAGCTACCGACTTCTCATTAGCACCATTGGATAGCTCTCGAAAAAAAAAAACCGATTCAATTGATGTATTCAAACTTCAAAATCGGTCAAAATTTGGCCGAGTTATGGATTTGGATGCGAGTATAAGACGAAGATACAGTTTTAATGAAACAAACCCGAAACAAAATACCGTCTTACATTTGTGCCGGTACGGTGTTTATGTCTGCATTTGTATGTAATTTTACTTTAACAAAAAAGTCCGTAACGTTGATGCTCATGACTGTGGAACACTGCACCTAAGCAAGGGTATGAATCAACACGAACACAAGTATATGGTAAAACTGTTTATTATCATCCAAAAAAACATAAAATGTGGCAAAAAAATGGGGCGGACTCCTGGAGCACCGCCCCTGAAGAAAGATGCCGCTCGTCGGCAGACCCAAAGAGACCCGGTCTGACTGCACGACCTTGTGGGACGGAAGTAGGGTGAGCACGGCTGTACTGCACCTTCTCCGCTTCAGGCCGGTACAGCCGATGAGCCAGAGGGGAGTCCTATTCCTGCGGAGCAAAAGAGGAGTGAGAATGAAGGAAGATCATCCTCTCAAAAACTGATCAGAATTTAATACAAATAATGCCACAAGGCAACCACCCGCGGAAAGGCCTAGAAACAAAAATATATAAGCAGACATACAGCACAGTTAACAAAAAACACGACCAGTAACCACAAGCCCGGAGGGCAAAAGAGTTAAAAATTATTAGCATTACAGTATTATCAGGTATAAACATTTTTTTTTTCTTGCTTTCTGCCAGTCACCTGAAAAGAAAGAAAAAAAAAACCCAGCACATATACATACACCAAGATAACACACATCCAAACAAACAAACAAAAAAAAACGAGGCTAGGAGGTCTAGGCATTAACTAGTGCACATGCGTAGCTGGGCTAGCTGTAGCGAGCTAGGTTCGGTATGAATGTATCGCACATAGCAGTCAGATGCCCATCTACCGAGGGTCGTGATAAAGTGGTCCTCAACTTGAGCCTTGGCGGCAGAGGTGGCAGCCCCTATACAAAAGGAGTGTCCATTGTAAAGGGTATGGTTGAGGCCTATCTGCTGCAGAAGTATCTTCAACTTGGCGATGAAGAAGGCTCTAGACAACGGCCTCCCACCATTCTGGAGAAAGAAAGGTTCTGTTGCATGGGTAAGAGCACTAGCCCTACGTTGAATGTAGGCTGCCAGGGAATGGACAGGACAAATTAATTGGCCGGTGCAAAACAAGTGGATCTTGATACCCTGTCGGCAAGGGTCCGTTTTGGAAGCCGGCAGCTTAACGCTGCAAAGTATGTTTATTTTGGAGCTTCCTGCAGACCCTAACTCTTCTAAACCTACCCAAATATCGGCCTCTTTATAATTTGGTTCTACTTTTAAGTACCATGTCATCACTTCATTTCAAGTTTGTGGCTCTTTAAATTGCAGAAGTTACACTTTGTAAATATCCTTGAAATTGCGTACTGCTTTCACAATTAAACACATTTACGCTCATCATTCTTGAAAACCAAATACAAGAAAAAATGCTGTTGGAAAAAATATTATCTCATCACACAACTGTCTTTATCAGGCACCTGCTTTGTTTCGTGGTCTCTTGGTTCGTCTTGTTTGCGCCATGGTTTTTAATTCCGGAAGAGACAATAGCCTCTCATATTTGTTGGCCGTCTCTGCCCGTCTTTCAGTCGTTCTCACAGGTCTTTCCTAACCAAATACTGAACAGCAGGTATAGTTGGTGCCTGTTTATTCGTGAGTTTTTCTTTGTTCTTGATGTGCTCTTGAATAGCTATTGTGATTCCTGCCCTGTGAAATGGCTATCATACGATAAGTTCAATACCAGTAGTGTCTTGATGTTTTATCAATCAATCTTAGAGGGCCGGACTGACTAGCTATTCAAGAGCACATCAAGAACAATGAATAACTAATGAATATGCAGGCACCGACCAATCCTGCTATTCAGTATCTGGTTAGGAGAGACCTGGGAGATCGACTGAAAGACAGGTGGATACAGCCTAACAAATACGAGAGGCTACATGCCCTTCTATAATTTAAACTTCATGGTGTAAACATGACAGACCAAGAGACCAATAAAGAAGCAGACGCCTGATCAACACAGTTGTGTGGCATGATAACGTGTTTGCCGTCAGAAAAACTGTCGAAAATTTGCAAAATACAGTTAGTATTTGGTTTTCAAGAACGAGCATAAATGTGTTTTATCGTGGAAGCCTTGTTGAGAACTCTAAGTAACAAGCGAAAATTTCATATTTTTAATAATTGTTTACCTGATTAATGCATCAGAAATTTGCTAAGAACCTGAGTTTTAAGTTTACCAAAACATGGAACGACAGGGCTTATTTAGGGATTCAATGAGTTGGTCTGGTGCAAATTGGTTTTCCTTGACTTGTAGCGCAGAAATTTAGATCCTCCAATGCACGGCCAAGAACGTGACACTCTTCTGAAAACGTGTCTTGATAGTGTTTATCCATTAATACTTGAAGAAGGAGCTGGTTTCAGTCCAGATGCATATATAGAAGTAGTTACTGGGAACCTAAATCAGCTTCTTGAAGTGATGTTATTACAAGATTTTACTCCTGATAACCTATTTTCTTTACTTTCTGTAAGTGAATACTCAACTGAAAAAATTACCTTCCTTAGCTCTGCATTAAATTTACAGTGAAACTAATACCGTAAATCGCCTAATAAATTCTGGCTTCGGTAACACCCTTCCCCCCCCCCCCCCCAATAATACCTAAAGGTCAGAAATCGTGTAGTAGCTTTATAACGCACCCCCCCCCCC
>JAHWFP010150138.1:0-19467 GCA_023313725.1 Lithobius niger | reverse complement strand
AAAACGTTTTGTAGTTTTAAAACCCCCCCCCCCCCCCCAATCGTGTTTTTTTTTAGTCATTCGTGAAATTTACTAAAAGCTTCAAACGTTTTAAAAAATCAACGTTTTATCCCTTAAATCTTGGTTGTTTTGTAGCAAAATTAATAAAAAGATTCATAAATTTTATGAAATTATCAATATTTAATCCGTTTGTAATAACGGAAAAGTCGGCAGTATTCGGCCTATACAATCGATCATTGATGTGCATAATATGGATTCAGTCTAGCAAAAACGCTATACCCTTTTCTTATTTATTCTCAAATTTAGTTTATTAGATTGTCTTCCTTCCAATATCTAACTTAATTCAAAGTTAAAACTAATTTTTAACCGTCACCAACCTTCCAAGCAGACAACATGATTCACGACCGGGAAACATGAGTGTTGACGCATTTATCACAATAGACTTATACTAGCGGAGTCGCTCGCTTTGCTCGCTCATTCCGCATCGTCTCGCTACGCTAGAGGAGCTTTCAAGCTGCAACTCTTGTGCTGCTGACAGACATTCCACGTCTAAAACGATCAAGCAAACGGTCAGAGTGCAGTACACGTTTTTCGTAAGGCTTCACTGCATAAACAAATAACTATACATCATTCCAAGTCTGGCCATCCACGAGCTACGTGTGCGTCGATCCATGCTTCCAGTAATTTCTTTGATTCCAAGAGCATCACAAAATCATGTGCTGATTATTTCGACGCAAACCAGTTGTAATTATTGCTCACAGATTGTCCATCACTTTCCTAAGCGCGCCTGCATTTCACTTATATCATTCAAAACACGCTATTTGTTTGTTTGCACATTTGTACGTCTTCTCCAGAAGTAACCCCTTATGAAGGTGAGAGATATAAGATTGAGAGAGAGCAAAGCGAGACACATTGAAAAGGCTTACTTTACGTGGAAATCGCTCGGTCTGCTCACTCAATCCAAGCACCACCGTACTTCAGAAACACGATTGTTTGGCTACCTTTTAAAACCTGGTTTCCATGCATCAAGTCAGTTGATACAAAACCAATTTTAATATCTGTATGTGTTACGTTGCAAAATATGTCGTCGTTTAGATTATTTTTTGCGTGCATCTTTCTCCAGATAATCTCAGTGCATAACTAATAGCTTCAAAACGACCCATGCTTCATGTAATTTTTATGTACTGATTAATATTGATTATTTCGATGTGCTGATTATTTCACCGCAAACAAATTGTGAATGTTTTTCACAGTTCGTTCGTCACGTTCCTCAGCATATCTACATTTCACCTACATCATTCCAAACATACGATTTGTTTGTTTGCACGTTTGTACGTCTTCTCCTCCAGAAATAATCCCCTACGAAGGTGAGAGATGAAAGATTGATAGAGCAAAGAAACACACATTGAAAAGGTTTAGTTTATGTGGAAATCGCCCGCTTTGCTCGTTCAATCCACGCACCTCCATGCTTCAGAAACACGAATGTTTGACACCGTTTTAAAACCAAATCTATTGTTTTGATTTTTCCGTGCATCCTTTTCCAGATCATCTCGCTTCGCTCGAGGAGGTTTTCATGAACAAACTATGACGTCATGAACAAACATCACGAGGGTTTAGAAAAAACTTTGACGTTAGTTTTTCAAGTTCTTTCGCTTATGAGGGTCATAATATCAAGTTGCAGTGATGAAAATATGCCTATACTGAGCGCAATTTAATTATCTTTCGTTTGGTCCTACTTTTATCTTTGTACCTGCTTTGGTTCCAGAGGAGTAGAGATAAAAACAAATACACACACACGCACGCACATCATACGTCCTTAATGATGTAGATATTGTCATCCAAGACGGAAGTGGACACGTAGGTCTGGACCTGTGGAGCCTCAGTAGTGGACGCGAGGAACCATGCGAGGTTCCACGCGTCCAGACTATGTAAGCGCGTGAAACATGCAGGCCACCTCATCCGTTATGACATTACTCTGCTTGGCAGTCATGAATCGCGTGTCTGTTTTGAAGGTTGGTGATAGTTAGAAATTAATTTTAACTTTGAATTAGGTTATATTGGGCCTAAAGGCTTACCTTAAAAGATCGTTAAGGTCAGAAATCTTGTAGTAGCTATGTTAACACTCCCCCCTATTTTATCAAATTAGTTTTAGCTGCCTACGGGCGTTTAATAGGTGATTTACGGTAGTTTAGGTAGCCCTGCATTAAATGTGCAGTGCACCTAATAAAGAGGTCCTTTCAAGACGACCAACTTGTGTGTGCACCATACACACGTTTCTGAAAACAGTTTGGTACTTTCAATGCGCAGAAACCTCAACAGAACTTTAAAAGTGTCTGATGAGAGAAACGATGTCACCTTTCAAAACGACTGATGGCTCCATCTAGATCCAGTCGATAATCCATCCAGAATTAGTCAATAAACTGTAGTTTGCGCATGCTCAAAATTTCTTAAAAATCAACCTCCTTTGCGAGGTGCTGCGATTAGTTAGCTCCCACAATCCCTCATTCGCGTTCAAGATGATGTCACTTCCGTTGAACGGACATGTTTTGAACAAAAGGTGAAGTAAACAAGTTTACGTATAAGAATATCTATTAAGTAATAAATGTGTACAAGCAAGCATTAAAGTAGCAGCAGCAGGTTTTTTTTTTGCACATGTGTGGTAGTTTTGGAAGGAGCTGAAAGTTACGACAGGAGCTATAAAGAGTTTGGCTAGGGAAAATATAATGGCTGTGATCCAGTTTTAACGGACTGGAGCTTCCAACTTAACACATTTTTGTACCGTAAAATGTATCTATCTATAAGGAATTTTAAAAATACTGTGATGATATTGCAAATCAAATTATAATTTTCCACAATCATGGAATCCTGTAAAACTCGCATCCCTTCTTGCAGTATCTTTTAATTCAAATTGTAAATTAGAATAAATTCTGGAGCCTCTTTACATGTTCACTTGAAATTCGGTTTTTTTGCTCTTTAAATGTGTTAAGATGCTAAAGGCTGAGCATACCAGTGAGTTTTAACTGTCGACCATGGTGCTTTCATTTGATTTAGTATTTAAATCAGGTCTACTTTTTAATGATTTTTGGTAAACTCAAGAAATAGCAAGGAAATAATCGGTCAGCTTCGTATTTTTGTAGAGCATCGAACCTTGGCTCCACTCTGTGTCTGCCAATGAACGTAGCCGCAGCCTAACATCTGTAATGACCCTTCTGCAGTGCTATTTTGACCATATGACGATGGGCGACGGGGTAAGTTCAACAATTGAAACTTGCCTACTGGCAACAGTGTCTTCTAATGTCACAGTACTCTAGTCATTAATAAGGGAAGGTCATATAGCAAGTTGTACTAGCATGTTTTTGTTATATTATTTTATGCACAGAAACCCACAATGTTTGGTCCTCTTGGAGGTATTTTAGCCCGTCTTATACCTCGCTGCACAGACAACAATCTCACAATAAAGCAGATGGCTGTTAAAAGTATTTACCACACATTCCGCATTGCAGCAATTTATGAAGGTAAATTTTCTTAAATTATTAAAAGTTTGCCTCACGGTCCAACCAACTCAATCCATTACGTCAGTCTGATGGCAAAACCCTGAAATGTTAAAAGTTGTGCGTTTCCATTATTGTGTAAGTGACTTGGCCAGATGGAAAAATTTTTAACGAGTTTGACTTCATGGGTAGATTTTTTTTAAGTCTGTTTTTTGAGCCTTACTTAAACAACTAATGAAAATTCATCTGAGATGCTCTGGATTAAAACTAACCTCAGCCCACCATGTGTATTCTGGAAGTAAAGGGCCATGAAAATGTGCTTGTGGCGTTGTCAAATGTGGGATTTAAAAGTTGCTGGCTAAATTTTCCTTCTCCATCCTGAGGTAATCTCAGCAGTCGAAAAGGACATTAATCCACTATTTCCTTGTAATTGTATAGATTAACCAGATCGGTGTGAATCCTAATTAGGGATGTGCATACTCGAAAAATTCGAGCTGAGCCGAGTATGCAACTTGTACTCTTAACTCGGCTCGCTGCTCGCATCCATGTACTCGAAAAACTCGAATCTGGTGAAAATGTGATAATTTTGCCAATTTTTGACTGATTTCGACATTCCAATACACCAAATTCATCGTCTCGACAAGTGCTTTCTAATGGTGCAGATTAAAAGTTAATAGTCAAACCATTTTCAAGTTACATCCTTAAAATTGGCGAACCACGCCACAGACCGTCAGTTAAGCAGCATAATTTTTCTTAATATCCTAACAAATTAAAGAAAAACTTGCAAACAAAATTTATCCACTAAATACCCGAACTCCGCTCGATACTCGACTCTTCTGTTGCAAACTCGGCTCGGCTTGAATTAAAATTACTCTACTCGCACACCTCTATTTCTAACCTAATGGAAGGTTTAGTAGTAAAACAAATAGGTCCAATAAGGGAAAAAATCATGGTAGGGGTCGAGAGAATAGATAGCTACTGAAAGAACTGACACCTTGGGACATTTGATTGCCAGATTACAGCAGTATTCGACGAAGTATACCCACAAGTAACCTCGGCGATCAACAATCTAGATTATACCATCTTTGATCGGCAGTAGACCAACCAGCCAAACAAATAATTCAACTAATTAGAAAGAAACTCGTGTCAAGTACTATAAATGGTTCAATGCTAGTTTGTGAAAACCCAAGTTAGCCAAGAAAACAATAATGGCTTCTAACTAATAAACAGTTGACCATATTAAAAATAAATTGTGTGTCTAATTTGAAAATGTGTGTGCTGTTAAGTCTTGTGTTAAGGTTAAGATTTAAAACAATCATTTAAGTTATTGTAGCGAAGAGCAGCTCAAAAGTTGTCTTTGCTGTGGTGGTGATGTTCGATGTTGTCCCAGATAGCCCCCCCCCCCCCCTCAAACTGATTGAGTCGGAAACTCACTTGCTTCAAACTGATGTTTATCTTCATGTGAGACGTGTGTGCTTCAACAAGCTTGCCTGGCTTTCGAGCGAGACGCTTCATCCAACTGACGTTGCCAAGCGGGAAGGTGGGCGAGAGAGAAGCATTGTCAGGAGCGATATGCCATGAGGGGCCGCACCCTGCCGTTTATACCTCAATGGCGCTCTTGGTGTATGCAGTCGAAGTTCTTTATAAGAGACATTTTGTAACAAATTGCTGACTATAGTGAAAGGTATTTAATTTTGGATGGCCCTATTTGTTTTCTATGTTTCAGTTTGCCCTTGTAACGAGAGTAACTTTAGTACGGAATTTCCCTTTAACGAGGTTAATAATTCGTTCCAACCAATGACATGTGCTTCTTTATAGCATGTTCTGGGAAGATTATTCAGCAGTTTTTACTGCTATCTTAAAATACTTACCTGTATTTTTATGCTTTACTATTGGGAAATGCTTATTGTCCCAAACTACCTAAATTTAATGTCAAGGTTCTTGCAATGGTGCTCCCTGTGACACATGACCCCCACTAGGTGGTACCCATTTCCTTGCTTAGCCTCACAGTTTATTTGGGACGCCACGCTTTTAAAAGCATCCGTGTTGCTCCTTCCAGGTAGCCTATCATGGCTGGAACTACCCTAAATTCTTGTCCGGGTTTCGAGTAAGAATAACCAAAAGTGTGCTGAATCCGAAAAACACGCATCCTTTGTGCCTAGTGAGTAACTTTCATGCATGCAAATGTGCAGAACATTGCTAGGGTATGGCAGAGCTGGAAATTCGAGCATCAAGGACACTTGGAAGCGTTCGGACAGACTGGCTGAACAAAGAGCCATAAAACTGAGTGCCATGGCAAATAACATTGCCAAGGAAGATGATGGAGTGAATGTCCGTGCAACTTCTCTGCTAACTGGTGTTTCTACATTTGATGTAGGCTCAAACACCTCGAGAGAAGGGTCTTGTACTCTGTTGTATGTTTACGACGAAATGACACAGTCTGACTTGGTCAAACTAAGCCTGGGGATTGTCAGATGTCAGATTGTCAGAAATTCACCCTACAGTGCTTTGACTTCCTGAGTGCATCATTCAACCTTTGTGTGTTCACAGTATGCCCGTCCCAGACTCACGTAGTTCATTTAGAAGAGTCGATTGTGGAACTTCTTTCTCTATGTGAGAGGTCGTCCAACAGGCTATCGAGCTTCATAAGACTGATGTACTCCTGTGCGCAGCTCGTACCACTGGGAACCTAGCGGGCGCAACCCTTCAACTGTTTCTGGAAGGAGTATTGGCGACCTAAAAACTTTGTGGGAAGACAGGATACCGCTGGCCCACATACCACTAGAGGAACTGCTTTGGTGGGAGGACAGAAACTTCACACAAGCGTGGGTGCCGGTTCACAAACTATCCCCCCCCCCAACCCACAACACTTTTTCACAGATGCATCGTAGGCGGGTTGCGGAGCCTATCTAGAGGAAAGACAGTCAGCTGATGTATAGCCACCGGAGCCTAGAGATGTACCAATTTTGGCATCGGAAATCGGCCTTTTTAGTATACATCACATCAGGTCATCGGTTTTAGGCAGCAAATGTTAAAAAGTCGGAAATCCACAATTTCTTATAATTAACAGATGTTTTTCTGGGTGCTAAATTTTAGGCCTACAGAAATTTTTTATTTTATTTCTGAAATTGTCTTAATTATTTTTGACACAATGACAAATGTAACTTAGTTTCACTTTATTTCTTAAACATCGGACTAAGAATTATCGGAATCGGATATCGGCCGATGTTTTTTTTACATCAGAATCGGCATTTGAGCACATCGGTGCATCCCTACCAGAGGCTCCACATAAATGTGCTGGAACTGCAGGCGGCATATCGCGCCCTGATGACGTGGCCCCAAATTGTCTGGGGGACGACGATCGCTGTTTTATCAGACAAAACGTCTTCAGTTGCTTATAATCGGAGGGGTGGAAGCCTCCACTCCATCTCCATGTACGGGGAGGTGTTGCGTCTGTTTGACCTTTGTTTGTAGCTCCTGGTCGTGGTCCAGTCACTGCACATCGCATGGTGATTGAACGTCTTAGTGGACAAACTGTTTCGAGGAAACCGGATCCTATCGACAGAGAGAGTGGCGGTTAGCAACGGAAGTGTGTACGTTTCTGTTTGAACGATGGGGATACTGTCTATTGATCTGTTAGTAACTCGGAAGAACACACTACTACCAGTGCTTGTGTCCCCATTCCCAGACCCGACAACCCTGGCGACAGACTGCCTAGGCATCTCATGAGAGGGCATGTGGATGTACGTACTCCCACCATTCTGCCTCATTCAGACGGTACTAAACAAGATTTGGTGCTTGTCAGGGAACTTCATCCTCACAGCACCGTTGTGGGAGTAAGGCCCGTGGTTTGTGGATTTGACGACACTCAAGAAGGAGGATGCAGTGCTCCTGCCCCTAATCCCGAACCTCCTCAAGCAACACGACGATCGAACCCAAACCTGAAGACGACTCTTGTAACGTGTGTTCAATGTAGATGCCAAACTTGAAGTAATTAAACCTTATTTAATGTGGAATAATCTGGACAAGATTTGGGTTACATTAATCTGTACATTCTCAACACAAGAATCAACGAGAATAGAACACTGGGCTCTGAAGCCCTTGACTTTTGTATCTCCGGTCGGATCCAGAGCTCCACCGGACAACCAATCAGCTCCTGAGTTTGTTAACAATCCAGTTCTTGGTTACAAAGTTTTCACCAATCGTGGCCAACAGTACTTGGCCACGTTCTCCTGCACGTCCGCTCATGGTTTTGGCGCATAACCTAAAAGTCCTTGCCGTTGCTCAAGTGATTTTGGCGCCAACAAAAGTCAACCACAACACAGCAGCACACAGGTAGGTACGAGGGTGAGCCAATGTCCATTACACCCCCATACTTCAAGTACTTTTTTGGCGGGAAAAAAGTCAGGAAAGCACAAGTCCAATGGGAAAATCAGGAAAACACAAGTTAAATTAGGATGCACACATCAGTTGCAATACAGCAGTGGCTTTGCTTTTTTTTTTTTTGTAGTACTCTTCCCCTTACACAAAATGTCAGCTTAGAGTATCAGCATTTGAATTTTTCCTCCCAGCTCTATGACAGATATCAAATTCATAATCCTGGAGTGCTAGCGACCAACGGAGTAGCCTACCATTCTTTGTACCTTGATTCCTTACCATACAAGAGGATTGTGATCAGGTAAGAATTAAATATCTTGAGCCTACAATGTAATGTCTGAGTTTATGGATCCCCCATACCACACAGCAACATTTTTTCTCAATTGTACTGTATGCAAGCTCTCGTGGATAAAATTTCCTTGAAAGAAACAAGACTGGATGCTCATTGGCGTCATTGTCTTCCTGGCACAAAATCGCTCCCGTACCTCGGTCACTTGCGTCTTGTTTGAATAAAAAATCTCTTAGAATAATCCGGTGCATGTAATACCGGTTTCTTAGTGATTGTGGCCTTAAGAGCCTGAAACGCGTGTTCACACGCATCATCCCAATCTACCTTTGTAGGTTCGGATGCTTTCAATTTGTCTGTCAAAGGACTAGCAAGCTGAGCAAAGTTTATTATTCGTTTATTAAATTTAACAACTTCGTAATACTTAGGTAAGTAATGTTTCCCATAGGTAAGTAATGTTGGTAATTGCCTACTTAGTACTAACCCTAACATTCTATCTAACTCTACTTCAATGAGTTGTTTTAGTCTTGGTGAGTAACGGTGCAATGTCTCCTGTTTAAGTGGTTCACCTGTTAATTCTAAATCAAATTCAATTAAGTTCGTTGTGGAGTTAAAGAAAATACCCTTGGTACTTGACTAAATACTTGTTTTAGTTCCTCAATCATTTGTGGGGTCATAGTACCTAAGCTTTTTGCCATGCTAATGACTTCCTCTGGACTCAAATACTCAGAAGTTTTCCCCTCCCAGATTGGGGTTTCCTCAATTTCTTCAGGTGCTAATATGACATTTACTGTGTCAATTGCATGGAAGTAAGGCTTTAGCATATTCACATGATAAATTGCTAATTTAGTTTTGGCCTTATTGAAAGCTATTTGGTAATTTACTTTTCACGGCTTTTTTACTGTCGTAAATGGCCCTTTCCAAAATACCTCAAGTTAGTGTTTCCTGTCAGTATTGAGTACTAATACCTCATCTCCCTCCTTATACTGCCTATCACGGGCCCCTTTATCATAATACTTTTTTGCTTTGGTTTGAGCTTCTAAGTGTTGCCTCTTCTGCTAATGCCCTACTGTTTTGAAACCTATTTAGCAAGTTATACACATGTTCAACTACTGTAACATTTACATCTTCATCCTCCCACCTATCTTTAAGTAACTGTAATGGTTCCCTAATGTTGCTACCAAACACTAGTTCCGACGGTGTGAATTTAGTGGTTTCATGCACTGAACTACGAATAGCAAAGCATACTGCTGGCAAACACTGCTCCCAATCACTTGGATTTTCCAAACACAAAGCCCTTAAAATGTGTTTTAAATTCCTGTGAACTCATTCCACAGAGTTTGACTGATGCCTATGAGGAGAACTATGCACAATCTCAATCCCACATTTCTGTAGGAAATAAGTTGTCAGTTGTGAAACAAAAATGCTGCCTTGGTCTGACTGGATCGCTACCGGAAAGCCTAGGCGACAAAAAACTTTTAAAAGTTCATCTACAATTGTTTCAAAGTTAGCTACCTTTAAAGCTACTGCTTCTGGAAATTTTGTCGCAGGGCATAACATTGTTAGAATATACCTGAACCCTTGCTGTGTTGGTTTCATTGGTCTTACCACATCAATTATTAAGCGTTTGAATGGTGTACTTATTATGGGAACCTTTACCAATGACACTTTAGTTACAACACGAGTTTTGCCTATGCGCTGACATGTATCACATTGTTTGACCGCCTGTTCAACTTGTTTACACATCCCAAGCCAGTAAAAGTACTGCTGAATTCTTGCCAAAGTTTTCTTTTTACCTAGGTGTCCCGACCACCCATTTGAATGAGCTACATCAATTACCTGATTTCTGTATTTAAGTGGAATGACCATCTGTTCAAAAACACAGTCCGTAGTGCGCTGTTCCCACTGTCTGTACAATATTCCCTTCCTTACAAAAATTCTGTTGAAGGATTTTTACTCCCCAGAACTGCCTTCCAACATCCTTCTAAGCTCTCATCATTTTTTTGAGCTTCAATTGACTCCACTGTGGATGTCCTAACTAAACTGGTATAATCTGCAGTCAAGGGTGATAGCACACTGCTAATCTTAGCTGCACCATCTACATTTACTTTGGCTTTGGCCCCTGGCTTAGTTAAATCTGGATCCTTACCTACAGATTTTACTTTAACCTTAACTTCAGAAGAATCTGCTAGCCTACTGCTGCTGTTCTGCGTATTTTCCATTTTACCCTCTGTCCTTAGCCTAGCTTCATGAAGTTGTTTGGCCTGTGCCCTAGTAATAACATTACAAAATTCTGACTGCTCCTCATCATTCTTGTTCTGAATGCCATGAATTGTTTTGTCAGTTAAAATACAATCAAAATTTCCTGGAAAATAGGGTGAAACTGCTGTCCTAAATTTTACTTTACCACTTGGGAATCCTATCTCTATAACTGCTACTGGTAATTCTGCTGGGTGGGGAATAATACTGTACTCAACTGAATGAATTCACCTGTTAGATTTGCTGGATCTACCAATTTGCTAGCAAAAACATTTAGTGTTGCACCAGTGTCTCTCAAAACTCTTAACTGCTTACCTTCCAAATCATAACCTGCTATTATGTTATGGTCCAATTCAGAAAATGTATGTTTACCACGGGTCATGCATAAATTTACTGAAGCTGTACTACGTTTTCTTGGGCAATTTTTGACAAGATGAGAAGAATCACCACTCTCAAAACACGATCGTTTAGCCTCAAACTGCTTAGAATTACCATTTGTATTTCTAAAACCATGCTGACCTCCATCTCCATTTGCACTTTTCCCATTACTTGAAACATTTGCATTTTTTAGCAGTCTGCTGTCCATTCCCATTTCTTTCAACATTCCCATTACCACTATTAGCATTATTTGCCTGCCCACTGTTCCATTGTTTGACCCTGGATTTGTGTTACTGTTACCACTACCATTATTGCCCTTGTAATAGTTAAATTTCTTGTAGTAAGGCCTATTCCCATTTCCCTTGGAATTTTGGTCACTATTCTGCACTGTATTCCCTTCACTACTATGGTTATTTTGGGTACCACTCTGACGCATAGCCTTCCATTCATCAGCTAAAGTAGCAACCTACACAGGTTTTCTAAACCCCTTTATCCACTAACCAGTTTTAACTCATTTGGTACTTTTTCTAAAAACTGTTCAATTAGCATAAGCTGAACCAACTTATTGAAATCCGTACCACATTTTGCTGTTCTAATCCACTCTGAGTAATATGTTTAGATCATGTATGCAAAATCACTATAAGATTGCTTATGAGATTTACATGCATTTCGAAATTGGGTGTGAAGAGACTCGGATGTAAGCTGAAACCTTTGTAGGAGTTGCGGCTTCACCTTGTTAAAATCATTAAAGTCTACATTAGGTAGCCTAGTTACAACTTCTCTAGCTGTGCCACTTAGTAAAGACAACAACCTCAATGACCAAGTATTTTCTGGAAAATTCAACCGTTCACAAATTCGGGTGAAAGTTGTTTGAAAGAGCAAAATATCATCACTATTTTCTTTAAATGGTTGCATGTGACGTGTCATATCCATTTTGTCTCTAGAGACTGCACTAATAATATTACTGGGACCGCTAGCATTTTCACTGGGAGTCCTAGCTGCACTAGCTTCAGCTAATTTAATTCTCTCCTCAGCTGCTAATTTCTCCCTTTCGAATTCTAGTCTCTTATTTTCTGCATTGGCTTCCTGTTGAATTTTTTCTTTTTCCAACTCAAATTCTCTTTGCAATTTCTCTTTTTCTAGAAGCATTTTTAATTCGAGCTCTTTGTGAATTTTCTGTTTCTCTTTCGTGCTCGCCTTAATCTTTCTTTGTTAATACTAATAGCATTTGCTTCCTTATCTCGAGCAATCTGCTCTTTCTGCCGATTTACTTCGGCTTGGAAATCAAGGAAATCGCTATCAACATCATTTTCGACTAAAGATCCATCGGCAATTTTAGCCTGCAAAACTTTAATAGTTGCTCTTCTAGTCTTCACATTTAACCGATACTCTTCAGCCAAAAGCTTTAATGGTTCTAACTCCCCGTTTTCAAACATTTTAAAAACGAGTTCGCAATTTTAACGATAATTAAAAAAAAAATTTGTCACAATATCGCAATCAATGTGTATAGAACCTGCTTGACGACGACGACTCCCTCCTGGACTCTCAGTTGTTGCTTATCGAGTTCTTCTCCCAGGCACTTCCAATTCCGGTTCCGTTTTCGAGCTTCCAGGCTGCCACTTCGGTGATTTTCTTGTAAAAAACTTCCAATCTGGATTCTGGAGATGTTTTTGCGTGATGTTAGTCCACAATTTCAGCCAATCTTCCAACCTGATCGCCGTGGGATGCAATTTTTTTCGCCGACCACGTTTTCTTTATTGCCGTCCACGTCTGGCTTGAGCTTCGTTCCTTCCGTTGAATCTCCGCACGGTTGCAGTCCTTCACTTGCCTTCGTTGACCAACTTTTTCCCTTCTTGACGTCTGCTCTTCCGGCAATTCCGTGAACGATCTCCGGTGAAACTGCTAGGCTTCGTAGTTCGGCTTACGTCCGCTGGCACCAACTGTAACATGTGTTCAATGTAGACGCTAAACTTGAAGTAATTAAACCTTATTTAATGCGGAATAATCTTGACAAGATTTGGGTTACATTAATTTGTACATTCTCAACACAAGAATCAACGAGAATAGAACACCGGGCTCTGACGCCCTTGACTTTTATATGCTCCGGTCGGATCCAGAGCTCCACCGGACAACCAATCAGCTCTTGAGTTCGTTAACCAATCCAGTTCTTGGTTACAAAGTTTTTACCAATCGTGGCCAACAGTACTTGGCCACGTTCTCCTGCACGTCCGCTCATGGTTTTGGCGCAAAACCTAAAAGTCGTTGCCGTTGCACAAGTGATTTTGGCGCCAACAAAAGTCAACCACAACACAACAGCACACAGGTTGGTACGTGGGTGAGCCAATGTCTGTTACACTCTTCTTCACAGGTTGAGCCTGAGCAGCGAGCTTTGGAAGGAAGTATTCTCTGAGGAGCTTGCACCGAGGATCCGCACATGTCAACGCTTCTCTACCATCCAGGTTTACGACGATAAATGGAAGAATTGGAATGAATGGTGCAAGAAGAATAGGGTGGACCCGTGCAGCCCATCAGTGCTACAGCTCTGTCAATTCCTTGAGAACCTGTTTGGAGAGGGACTTTCACCGACGGCGATAAAAGGATTTTGAGCAGCTATTAATTCGATACTTACATTGGCAGGGTGCTTGGACTCCGTATCTCGCCTAGTAATAACGTGCTTGGTACAGTCATTTAGCATTCAACTTCCACTGGCGGTGTGCAGCCTGGTTCTTCCGACTTTTGGCCTGGGCCAAGGAGGGACCGTGTCCCTTGAGGGGCACAGGGCCCTCCTCTGGGACCCTTACTTGGACGCCGAAGTGGCGGATGAGTGGTGTCCCTTGGTGGTCTGGGGCATAGGTACAGGTTGATTACCAAGTGGGACCAAGGCCGTCACAGCCGTCTTCGGATCGATTCCGAGTTCGGTGCACTACTTACTAATGTATCCCATTATTGTAACACAGTGAGGAGGATTCTGCGATAGAGAAATGAAGATTCTCCCAGATAACTTGTTCTCACCTAGAGAATCTAAGTTCTCTGAGTCGAATCCGACGAAACTGTGTTGCAAACACGGCCCGCCCGCCTCCCTGTGCGGAATCTAGCATTCACGGCCAGGAAAGAGTGGATGGACTCGAGCAGGGTAGGTGGAAGTGGGATAAAGACGGAAGTGACGCAATATTTTGCATAAATAACTGCATTAATGAGGTAAAAGCGCGCCGTAGTCATAGGGAAGGATCCCAATCTTGTAACACAGTTTCGTCGGATTCCACTCAGAGAACTTAGATTCTCCTGGAGAGAAAAAGTTCTGTGGGAGAATCTTCATTTTAAGACTATATATTGCGGAGTTCACGCCATGTTTAGGCAAATCACTGTGGTAATGTCGTGGGACTGTGGTCATTATCAACTATGAACCTGATTTTTATTTTTTAAGGGTACACAAGGGACCATGTTGACTTGCAACTAGAGCAACTACTTGACATGCAAGAACGACTGGCCACCGATGATGCTGATGAACTATTTACCATCACACGGGAAATTGGCCAGGTAGGCTTTTTACCATCACACAGGAAATTAGCCAGGTAGGGCCTTATGGGAGGTCTGCATGAAATATTTGGGAGGTTTATTAAAAATGGTCCATTCAAAAAGGAAAATTGGTACATCATTCATAAGACATAAAATCGTACTATTACAGAAACTATTACTTTCACTTTGTTTTGGCAGCGTCGCTACGGTGTGTATAAGTGAACATCTCAAAGGCTGACAGTTGGAAAGCATAAGGCAGAATTAAAAAAATAAATAAATACTGAATTATATGATTGTAGGAGTTTTGCTGTCTTATTATTATGTAGAAAAATGTAACTATTTAAAAATTCTTAAACAAAACAATCTTTTGATATTTTGAAAATCTACGAAAACTTACACTAAATCCTATTCTTTTTTGGTTTTGAGTAAAACCAAAAGTTCAAACTGAAACCAAACCATTCTTAGCATTTATTGAAATTCTGTTTATTTCATAGACCGACATCATTTGCAGCAGTTTGTCATATTGCCGTATGGTCTTACGAAGATAAATTTTTTTGCGTTGTTTTCAGATCGTTTCTACCAAGTTGCCCATCCATCAAGTGGCTCCATTCTTGCATGTGCTGTTTGAAGGGTTATCCGATAGCTTGTCATCAAGTTCATCAGGTGTTTGCGTTGTGTTTAACACTGTGATTAAAGCACGAGGTGGTGAACTTCATCAGCAGGTAAGCTTATACCTTCCTTTGCCTTACTTCCAACTTTTTATTACTCTTAACCCGTTCACTGCGGACATTGTGTCTAATGTAAACAGTAGATCATTGATTGTTGCTTTTATTTATAAAATACTCCGTTAATTTAGCAGTTTGTCCGTTTACTCGTTTCCATCCGTCTAGAATAGAAATAAGAAACTCAAAACTTGTGCTGCCCTTGCATGCATCCCACTGCACAACCTAGAGTACTCTCGTCATTTGTTTTAGACAGCATGGCAGGGTCAGGTTTTTTCTGAGCTCCCGCGTTCATGACTTTTTTTGTAGTGTGTTGACTGATTTTCACCCTTGCATGGTTCATCTTGGTTTGGAATTGCATTTTCTGGATGTGGTTTGCCTTTTTGCGGTGCCTCTTTTGTGTTTAACTGTTCGGCCTATCTCTGTGAAGCGTTCCGACGATGTCTGATTGGCGTCTTGACTGTTCAGATATTAAACCATACAGATATTAAATCATGTAACCCATGTCTTTCGATTTTGTCAAAATTTATTGAAGGAAATTAAGTTGTGTTGGGAGAGATCCGAGAAGCATGATCGGGATTGGCACTTGGCAGTCAAACTTGCCTGCTCGTTTAACTCCATACCTTGTTCTCACCACACTTTGCTTCATTCGCCACCGTGCCATCTCTCCTGTCAAGTCTGACGTTCTTACTTATGATTTGCTGCGGTGTTGTGAGTTAGATAATGTGGCCGTTAGCGATGATTTTGTATCCGGTACCTACTTTCTGGATCCATGCCCGACGTCATCGTTTCGAATGTGTGACCGCCAATCGTGCGAGTGGGAAACCCCCTCCACTCCTTTTACTTCGGGTATGTCGAGCGCTGAATTGAAATCTGCCTTGGGTGCTGCTTTAGCTTGGCTCGTTTTGCAGCTCGCCTTGTACCACTTCAGATTTGATGAGGCATCCTCTCTTTTGGTAAAGACCCAGATTCTTCTTCGCAAAGGTGTTATTTGTAATTCACAGACCTTTCATTGGTGAATTATACAGACGTATAATTCAGTTCTTCACTGCAGGGATGCTTATTTGCAGTCAGCAACATTTTTTTCCTCGGCCAAGTATGCGGAACGCTGACCATCCCCTTTTACGTGTTGACGTTGCTTTTTGGTGGTACTTCATTGGAAAGCGTGGGAGAGGTTCACCAACGACAAGTGGGTCTATCTGTCATCATGGAGGGTTATCACTCGGACTGTCGCATTGCCCTCTCACGACCATTCCTCCAGTCATGCAACACAATCTTTGTGGTTCCAAAGAAGACTGGGAGAAATCGGCTCAGCTTCAATTGCCATTGCTCATCTTTTATTGCCTGGAATTTTGGCCGTTCTACTTCTCCCAGATGTTATCCTGGGACCACATAGACAGTACGTCAACTTAGTTGTTAAAATTTTTGGCGTATAACCCTGTTTTATGACCCCCCGCCCTTGAATGTCAGTCGATAGCGGTCACCACTTACTAATTTTGTACGAATAACTGTCTTTTATGGCCCTCTGGAATGTCAGTCGATAACGGTCACCACATACTCGGATGGGTCTTAATAATGCAATGGTTCAATGCCGGCTTCCAAACCCAGAGGTTGCTAATTTGGATTTTTTGTCTTGACACGATGTATGATTTCTGCTTTACCATTGATGGAACGCCAGTTCTGTATTATCGCAGAGAATGATGTTTTCTAACCCTTGTGGACCTGAGGCTTGCTCCGCAAATCGTTCGATTCTAGCAATTGCAGTTCCAAGTTGTGTGTTTAAGGGTCTTTCTCAATTGCTAGTTACCTCTAAATTAAAATCACCAGCCATCGAGTTTCTTTCAAGTGGTAAGTGATAACTGTATTTAATGAAGATTGTTTATTTCAAAAGTTTTAATCATTCATTCTAAAACAGAATCGTGTGGAAACACTTTAACTGCAAAGTTTTATGATTTTGGTTTTATGTACTGTGTCAATGTGGAATTAGACTGAAAGCGGTGTATAATTTCAGTAAACACACATTGATGATTGATCCCTATGATCTCTTCAGTTGGATCCGAGGGAATTTGGCCATAAGAACTTTTAGAGCTGTTGTGGCTAGAGTTTTTCGTTTTGAAAATGGTCTGGATATGTTTCATACGATGTTCATAACCATAATCAAAGCCTTGTTGGTGTGATATGATGCAACAACAAATTTGAGGTGTTTGTAGTGGTGTACCGATACTGTACAGTTTCGATACCGAGTGTTACCACAAGGCAGCACCACAGCAATTCAGATAAAGTAATAATGAATTAATTTTGTTCAGGGAGTCCAGGTTTCTGCTACATATATTTTTATAATTTACATATTGCTTTTAAATGGAAATTAATATAATTAACAAAATAAGACTTTTAAGTTCCAATAAATTAGTTATTTTCTTACTATCTATAAAATACCGCTACTTCCCTTCAGTTTAGGCTTAAATCACTTTATTTAATGCTCAAATTTTTTCTTTCTTTTTTTAAAATTAATTTCTTTGAGCCTTAAGTCAGCCGAAGCAACTTATGCTTGTGTGGCTGAACCGGCTATTAAAAATAGTATTTGAAGCTATATGTAGCCCTCCACCTGGTGGCATGTGACTGCATTCCCTAATAATGCGCAGCTTGGATATCGACTTAGTAAGGTCGATGCTGCTAGTGCCCAACAATTTTCGAATTATAATCGGGTAAAATGTCGTAAAAAAGGCCTAAAATTCTGTGACTTCGCATTTATTCAATGTGTGTTATATCTTAAACCTGGGCTTTTGTTGTAGATTTTGTGTAGTGTTAATGAATTTGAGTTCGGTTTGTCGCACAACGGAGTTGAAATGTGAAAGCATCTGTGGGGAAGAAGTCGTCAATCGGCGCTGTGAATGGTTCATAGGGGTGGCCTGCGCTACGTTCTTGGCATCCATGAAAATCTTGTTAACCCAGCTAGAAGGAGGCTACGATGGAAATATGGAGATTCCACCAGCGAACTTGTTGTCACAGGAGAAGCCAAATTTTCCGAGTAATATCCGACGTAGCTGGGTTAACCTTATCTCCCATCCACTTCCCTGGTGCAGGGTTTCCAGCTGCAAAAGACACTGTTTTTAGTACACGGGAGGCAGCAGGGTGGGGGAGTGCCGGAAGTGACGTGAATTGCATCATCTAAATATGCAAAGTAGTAAGATCTTGCGCGCTGAAAAGCAAAGGATGTCCTCAATCTTGTTAACCCAGGTAGATCTGATTCTAGTCGGAGAACTTCGAGTTTCTTGCGAGAACAAATTCTCTGGTAGAATCTCCATTTTATCCTTAAAATTACTGTTTTTGATAGACTAAATTTATTGACAGAATAAATATGAAAATTTATCAGTTCTCGAATTTGTCATTAGGCTTTCTAAAATTTGTTAGATCAATACATATAGTAGGAATATTTTAATGAGTTTTGCTTGCTTTCAGGTGGAAGTTTTGATGAAGTTATTGCACCACCGGTTGGCCTTGATAACGTGCGCCGGAACTAGAAGATCATCTTTGCAAGTTTTGCGCACGTTAGCAAACCACCATTTATTTTCTGTTGTAGGATTTTTACTTGCTAGTCCACTTCCATATGATAAGTAAGTTTAGTATGTTGTTTATTTATTTGTTTTTTCGTTTATATGTATTTTATAAAAGCATACTCTACTGTGGGATCTTGTAAACCATAAAAAAAATCCAGGCAACTACTGATGAACAATAAATTAACATTTCTCCGTCATATAATCATCCTCTCTGTGTTATAAAGTGGGATGTTCCCTTTGCTTTTGGCACTTTGAACTTACCTAATTTGCATCAAATATCTCCTAATTTATGCAAAAATTGCGTCACTTCCGGTCGCCATTCTTCCTGCTCACTCGCGCTTACTCCCCACTGTTTCTTTTGCCCTATGCACGAGTGGTTTCGAATTTTTCTCTGCACGAAAGAGGAAAAACTTCTACGTCGTCATTGACAATTGAAGTACGTGGGAGACAACAATACCTAGAGATGAGAAGGCAAAGCCCTACAAGATGATGAGATTGCATTATCAGGAGGAAGTTGGCAAGAATTCCGGTAGAGATACTGTGAGTATACGAGGAGATAGTGAAGACAATGGCATCGGCTTTAAGCCTAACACAGCGGTGCGGGAGTCGGAGCCTAAGATCCTGTGGGGGAGTTTAGCTGGGTCTATTTCTGAATTACCAAGGCTCATTGTCAGTGAAATGCAGTTGGTATTAAGCGACACGTTACTGAGGTTAATTGGAGGGAAAATGAATTTGGCTATACGTGAAGCGATGAAAGTGACTGCTCGGCCGCCTGTTGAATTCAACAAAACGTAAAAACGAATTTAACTTCAGTTCGCTCACTTTCACTTCGCCGAGACCACCTAATCTCGCTAATTTTCGACTATCACTGCCGTCTTCTT
>JAHWFP010150137.1:17552-47411 GCA_023313725.1 Lithobius niger | reverse complement strand
AGTGTGTTACCTATAACTTCATCATACTCACCATCCCCCCATCGTAACAGATGGTAACACATTTGCTGAACTCCTCCTCCAGGCGTTACGTAATTTGTGAACGCTCCCTATTGTAGGTTGGGAGAACTTCGGTACAGTAGGGAGAATTTGTTTTTTTATCAGCAAAAAAAGCATTGTTTCAGTTAGCACGTGATGGCTTTTTTCTAAATAACTACTTCAGTTAAACTAAAATAACCTTGAAAAGGCACATGTTCACATAGGAAGCTATGATTTGAGCCTATTCCCATGATTTTTGGTGGTGTAGTTTGACCTGTAGAGAGGACAGACGAAAGCATCCCCAGAACAACAACAACAAGAAGAAGCAGAACAAGAAGTTGTCTATTTGGCCCCGCTCTGGATCTCGGCTTTGGCTGGACCGAATTTCACAATTTTTGGACTGTAGAGAGGCCTTGACTAGTCGAGGCTGGCTTCCAAATTTGGTTTTAAAATGTTCACTTTTGACGGAGTTATAAGCTCTCAAAGTTGAGAGTTTAACACAGAGACCCTAGGCTGACCCTTACTAACACTGGCTATCGCCAGTGTTAATTATCCATTAAGCGATATTCCGTTTAGATGAATTTCCAGTGTACGATATTCCGTTTAGATTATTTTCCAGATTTATGCGTAGACTTTCGTCCGACGCCCCTAAGTTAATACCAATAAGAATGGGGAAAAAAAATTCGGTAGGGAGAATGGGCTCTCCGCGTTGCCGTTGGGGGAGGGGAGACGGACATTAGCCACCCCCAGCTTTAAAACTCCGCTAAAAAGGAAACGAAGGTTCGTGCAGCGGTATAACAGCACCAATTGCAAGTTTCCTAGTTTGTTTTTCAAAATAAAGAAATTGACACAATTTAGTCCGTCCAGCCGATTTCAAAAACGTATTAAGTCACTGAGGAAGAATTACATTAAAATAAAAAATTACTCAGTGAAAGGAAAAAAAGAATAAACAAGTATAGTATTATTCTTGCTGGTAAGTAAACTGGAGATCACATCCTCCGAGATACTTTTCGATATATTCATCCATGCGTTGATCCATTGCGTCTGTAAAATAGTTTTTCCAATCTCCAATTTGACCTAAAAGGCAAGAATAAAGTTTGGTAAATTTACATTGTTCAATGAATGAGTGTATTTGTTGGGAATTTGCTCTATATCACAACCAACAGCAGCGATATGAGTTGGGGGGGGGGGGGGGGCTACGTGTGGCAGGGTCGTAACTAGGTACTACGGAAAGAGGGGCACTATAGGATCGCCGGCCAAAGGAAGCCCGGTATCACACCCATTTCAGGTCGATAGTCGGCCTGCTAATGGACCGGTCAATTCATTACACAAAACCAAAAGCAATTTTGTAGTTCTCGTAGGCCATTGGAACATGACACTAACAGCTGGATAGGTCAACCCTCTGTCCAATTCTTGATCTATTCACGTATCCAACAAAACTAATGACTTTACCCCCCCCCCGTTGCACCCACGAATGAATGATTAAATAAATAACTTTCCAGGGCTAGAAATGCAACCACGCAGTTTTGTCCCTGACAAACGCCCACCTAGGTTTAAGACCTAGGTTTCCAAACGTTTAGTTTGGAAAGTGACGGAATTTATGGAAATAGTGTGGATGACAAGTTTAGTACCACCAAATCACCACGTCCTTTGGCTATAAACCAGCCGACCACTGAGGGTTTAAATAAAAATTGTCTGATCATCGGTGATTCGCAGGTGAGACACCTGAGGTTCCCCAAAGTGAATGGTATTTGTTCTAGGACATGGTGCTTCCCTGGTGCACGTATTGAACAAATTACAACCTTCCTACCTGAAATTTCGAAAAGCAATATTTACGCATCTCATATTGTGCTTTGTGTGGGTACAAACAACATTGGTTTGGATACGCCTGAAGGTCTGGCAGAACGATTAAATTTGATGACGAAGCGTATTAGGGCTGAAAACAAAAATGCCCATATTAGTATTGTTGGTCTCTTACCACAGTGGATAAAAGATGAGGCCTGGTTAGGGCTCAAACCATACTTAGTTAAATGTAATGGGCATCTTATGGCATTGTGTCAAGCCGAAAACTTTGGCTTCTTGTCATTTTGGGATATGGTGATGTCACGTAGAAGTATGATTGCTCAAGATGGAATACATTTGTCTGGGACGCGTAAGGCCTCGCTGTTAAATATCATTATGTATGGCATGCAAACCAATGACCTGGAAACCAATATGTTGTATTTAAATCAGGGAAACTAAATTTATCTAATGTGCTTAATGTTTGCTCTCAAGAGGTTTTGGTACATGTAATTAGTGATCATCCTAGTGCTATTGAGACAGATGATGTCTATGGTGGGGCTAGTGATTGTGACGAGTGTTTGTTTGGAAGTAGTAACCAAATCTCGAGCAACATCAGCAGTAACAGATTGCATGGGGATCTAGGTTTTTGCTTACTTAACGCTAGAAGTCTGAAGTCTAAACTTGCTGAATTTCACCTGTTACTTTCTACTATGAATTATGATATTGTTTTTGTGGTTGAAACCTGGTTGGATGACTCTGTAACGGACTCGATGTTGGTTGGCAGTTTACCATACTGTGTGCTACGCCGCGATAGGGGCACCTTGGCTGGGGGCTGGCCGTCGTGATTAATAAACAGGTTACTTCTTGGGTTTTGGAACCCGCGGTTAACGTCGAGGCAGTAACTATTGACCTTGGCCCAGATAAGCTTAGACTAATTCTTGGTTACATACCAAATGGGTTATTTGAACCTGATATTGCTAATATGACAAATTTTTTCTTTGAACATACTTCCAGTAAAATGCCTAATATCATCCTTGGAGACTTTAATAAGTCTCACATAAATTGGTCTTCTTTAAATGTCTCAAGATCCTGTCAACAGCTATTTCTTGATTGTATTTCGGATCTAGGGCTTGAACAGTTGGTTACCGAGCCAACGCGAAATGACAACATTTTGGATCTGGTATTGGTGGATAATGATCGACTGGTATATGATTTGGAAGTACTGGAGAAATTTAGTACCAGTGATCATAACATGGTAGCTTTCAGTGTAAATTTGGAAAAAATTGGCAATCTTGGAACAAATAAAATAAATTACGTACGTAATATAAACTTTACCAAACTACAGAGTGATCTTGCCCTGGTAAATTGGCTTGATATTATTGATACAACTATGAATATCGAATCAATGTGGATGACGTTCCAGACAAAACTTCAAACCTTGGTAAACAATAACACTTTTCTTAAAAAACGCTGCAGAAATGGAATCCAAAAGCCGCCAAAGAAAGTGACTAAGCTACTAAATCGAAAAAAAAAGCTATGGAGATGCTATAAAAAAAAAATAAAGGCAACGGGAAACATTATAATGATTATAATAAATGTAGTAAAGAACTCAGAAAACTGGTGAGGGATTTAGAAATAAAAAAAAGAATGGAATGTAATTCTTGAGGGTACTACAGCAGCTCTATTTAAGTATCTAAGAAAAAAAACGGGGCGTGTTCAACAACTGCCTCCTTTTAAACATAACGGTATTACGATCATTGATGAGTTAAGTAAGGCTAAACTCCTAAACACCATTTTTATTAAAAATTTTACAAACCCTTTAGAAAAACCATCACTGATATTAGAAAATATTGAACATTTAACTTCATTTCACTCTTTTGCTCCCACCGCAATAAGAGAGCTAGATGTCATATCTATTCTTCATAAATTTAAAGGTAGTAATTCTATCGGACCTGATGGTTTTTCAGCTGCATTTTATAAAAGGTTTACAGTCGAGCTTAGCGTACCTCTGGCTATGATTTTAAATAAATCTCTATTAAGTGGTGAATTACCTACCTGTTGGAGAAAAGCTAGAGTTATTCCTATTTTTAAAAAGGGAAATAGTTCCGATCCCTTAAACTACCGACCCATTTCCCTGACATGTATACCATGTAGGATTGTTGAAAGGGTGATTAAAGACAAAATAATGGTGTACCTAACTACTTATGGCCTCCTAAGTAAAGATCAGTTCGGTTTCTTACCAGGCAAGTCCACTGTTTTACAATTGTTAGGCTGTCTTGATGACTGGACCACGGCCATGGAAGCCTGTAACCTGGTGAACGTAGTTTTAATCGATTTTGCCAAGGCGTTTGACTCAGTGTCACATTCTCTATTGGTTCTAAAATTGGTCAGATGTGGCATAAATGGTCATACATTGAAATGGATAACAAATTTTCTTACACACATAATACAACAAGTATGTGTTGGAAGCGCTATCTCTGACGAAAGCGCTGTTACGAGTGGTGTCCCCCAAGGCTCTGTCCTGGGGCCTCTTTTATTTCTTATCTATATAAATGACCTTAAAGTGTTAAATCCCAAAATCAAAACCCCAAAATTTGCAGACGATGTGAAGTTATACACTGTTGTTAATAACCCTGTTAATTATGGGGAACGTTCAGCCTCTCTTCTGGAATTTGAGCGGTGGTCGACTGATTGGTGCTTGCCTATATCAGGCCCTAAATGTAAGATTTTCCATATTGGCCACAAAAACCTGCTAAACGCTTATTTCCTACTTGGTGTGGAATTAGATCATGAAACCATGGTAAAAGATCTGGGTGTTTGGTTTACGTCAGACTTGAAAAGTGGATCACATTGCGACCACATTGCAAAATCTGCTCGGCAGAAATTGGCCATAATTAAACGTTGTTTCACCTCTGGTGATGTGGCTACTTTGGTCTGGACATTTAAGGTGTTCGTGAGACCAATTCTTGAATATGCCAGCCCAGTTTGATCTCCCTACTTGCAAAAGCACATAAAACACGTTGAGTCGGTTCAAAGATCGTTCGCTAAGTATTTATCGGGTATGAGAAATAAACCATATTCCGAACGTTTACAGATTCTTGGGTTGGAAACACTTGAGATGAGAAGACTTAAGTTGGACTTGTCATTGACATATTCCATTCTCCATGGTCTAACAGGTATACCAAGAAATAATTTTTTCTTGTTGCGTGATGGAAGCGTGACAAGAGGACATCGTTTTAAGTTAACTGTACAGCCTATCAAGAAGGATTGTCGTAAATTTTTTTTCTCCCACCGTGTGGTAAACCCATGGAATGCACTTCCTGCTGATGTTGCTCAGGCTACATCTCTTGCTGTTTTTAAAAGTAAACTCAATAAGGTAGATTTAAGTAAATATGTTAATACTTGTGCATAACTTTCTCTTGGACGACGGCTATTAGCCAGACTTTACGTTGTTAGTTTTCTCTTTTTTTTTTTAAATTTTTTTTTATGACTAGATATAAGTGGATATTATTCCTTTCTTGACCTTTTGTGTTATCACAAACCAATTATTATTATTGTTATTATTATTATTTTAATATTTTAATTTTATATTATTTTAATTAAGATTATCTTTATTAAAATTGACAATAGTGGTTTTGACCAAGTTTTAAACTGCAATGCATTTTATTCATTTATATATATTTTGTTAAATTTTATTATATTTATTGTATTGCAGAAATGTTGACAATGATACCCGGCTTTTCCCTCCACTTGTCCCTCACGTTTGGCGATGCCATCGGGGACCCCTCTGTCCCTGGTAGTCTAACCTTGGTGGTAAGGCATTCGTGACCCCAACCCAACACCATATACCCTTCCTTTACAGCCGGGCAATTGTCTTCGTTTTAATGTTTTAAACTCTTAAACATTTGTAATTTATAATTTTTAGTTTTAACATCGGATGGCAGTCAGTGGCCACCAAGTCCTTGCCATTCCGGTTGCATTTGCAATAAACTTATACTTACATACTTACTTACTTACTAGTTTTGTCCCTGACAAATGCCCACCTAGGTTTAAGACGTGCGCAAAACTGCGCCTCTAAAAACGTATAAATATTTCAACGCCTGGTCAAATTATTAAGCACGAGAAAGAACTTTCTTTAAAAAAAATCGTAATGTTCAGTGACGGATTGCACCAAAAGCCATCACTTACATTAAACGTTGGTTCACGTCGTAATAATTGAATTAGAATGTAGGCTGCGAGTGCGTAACTACTTGCTAGGTGCATCCCTGAACAAAATGGCAGCCTGTGGCATTAAAAAAGTATTTGTTCTCACTATCGTATACGCATCGTCATTTTGCGTTATACTTGTGCAGTCAAGGGCGTTGCTAAGCAGCTTTAGGGTGGCCTACATACAGTCCGATAAATACGTTAATTAGTGTTTTAAGAAAGTGGGAATTTATTTAGAATGTCGGCTGCATAGCCTGCTTGCTAAATGCATCACTGAGAAAAATGGCAGCCGATGTAAAGCAAGAAGTGTTTTAAGAATGTGTTTTCACAATGAACCAGCGAAAGCACTGCGTCGAGGCCGGTGCTTCATAAGTGTCATCATGCTAAGCACTCTAAAAAATGTACCGTGCCTTTATGAACAAGATGATTTCAGGTCACTTCCGTCGTCACCTAATTTTGTAGCCTACACGCTAAATAATAAAACCTATGTGAAAGCATCTGCCCTACATTAGCGTGAATATACTCTAAATCGTCTGTAAAAGCCCTGGCAACCCCCCCCCCCCCCCAATGATTTAAGGTTAGAATTCGTGGAATTATCTAGTTACACAGCCTGTAACGGTTATTTCACGACTTCTCACCTTAAAGCATTTTAGATCATAATTTTTCTGCTTGAAATTGACTAAAAAAGCTGCACACAATCAAGGAAGTCAATGTTTTATCCCCTTAAATCGTGGGTTTCTGCTTGAAATTGACTAAAAAAGCTGCACACAATCAAGGAAATCAATGTTTTATCCCCTTAAATCGTGTTTTTTCTGCACCAAAGTTAACCAAAAGCTTCATACATAAAGCAAACTAAATAAACTAAGTAAACTAGCAAAACTAATAAATTAAATTCCTGAACAAATGGGAATAAAGGCATTGCGTTAATGGTATAGCCGAAGCCAGATCACGTACGTATGTGAATGATAAATTTGTCTCGATGGAGTCTGGCCTAAACACCCACCCTGGACAGAAGAAATTCAGCCCAACCGCTTTTTTATTGAATTAATTTTAACACCCCATGGGCGTTTAATAGGCGATTAACAATAATATTATGTAATAATTTTCTGTGATATTTCTTTCTCTACAGAGCTGTTTACTATTGGGTACCAAACCATGCAGTGAAATTCGTAATCCTGTGTCGCTAGTCCAATTTTTTCCTTATAGTTTGTTTGGATCTTCACCGTTCTGGGAATGGTTACGTCCCGTTCCGCCAAATCCCGTTTCTCCAAAAAGAAAATAGATTAACAGCTTTGGCTTCAGGAGCTAATCCCGTTTCGCCAAATACCGTTTCTCCAAATACCGTTCACGAAATTTTAGGCACACGAAACATTTAAAACATTTAAACACGAACATTTATAACATGATTAGAGGTCAGACATGTATAGACAACACCCGTTTTTGCAGAATAATTTTTAAATTACGTGTCTCGTTCGCGCTGCTGCGCTCGCTGCGGCTATACACATAACGTCAGAAACCGCAACTAATCACAAATTACTTCCAGTTAGGCATGCCTTTTTAACTTCTGCAATGTCAACTTTTTAAAGAATATTTTGATTCTACGAAACGGGATTCTGCAAAACGGGAATTCCCGTTTGGGAAAGGGTAACCATATCACTAACTATTCTTAGAAAGAGAACCCTGGCATTAACGTAGTGACACGACCAAGCATTCTGAACAATTTTAAGTACACGTTTTTCCGTCTGTACTGCCATTTTTCAAAACGCTAATAAATCAATTGGTCTTATTCTACCACTGCTTGTCCGCTGTTAAATGTTTGCCTATTTTAAAGCCCCATTACATAGAAATAAGGTATTAAATTTTTCAAGTTCGTTTTGGCGAAACGGGATTGGCGCCTTAGACAAAATATGTTAATCTGCTTTTTTTTTTTTTGGGCGAAAGGGGATTTGGCGAAACGGGAGTTCACCCTGGGAGTTCACCCTCTTCAACTTCATCATTTTTACCTTTTCTCATGAAAGGCGCTTCTTCAGAATTGATCATTGGTTGGAATTCAGCCACTAGATCGGGATTAACTGATGGATTTGCTTTCATTTCGGCAAATGAACAGTGATCAGCTAGGGCTTTCAGTTCTTCTCCTGAATAAGATTTCCCTAAAAAATCGCATACTTGTTGAATTATTGCTGGCAGGTCCTAAAAAAGTCACAATAAATAAATAAAGACGCAAAATATAAATAAAACAAAAACATATGATATAAATTTGATTAGCATGCTTCTGAAGTTCCTTAAAGAAATACGGATGCAAAACTATTCACGTTGCCTTTTGGACTTATATGTCAGACTGCCTGAGCAGGGAAATGAACCCACGACCTTGGGCCATCCGTGTCAGTATGGCTGAGCGGTATGACTTAAGCCTTTGGTTTCAAAGGTCATGGGTTCAATTCCCTCTCAGGCAGTCTGACATTTAAGTCCAAATGGCAACGTAAATAGGTTTGCATCCATGTTTATTTAAGCCAACTCGAGCCGATTTGGCTCGCCATCCTGTTTAATCTAAAGTGCCTCGCACAGTTTTCTTCGGGAACAAGCTTAGACGCTCACCCAAAACACTGAAGATCATAAAATCGATCTATACCATTGGGCCTATTTACACAAAATATGTATTTCAAGCATAATCACGCCATGCATTGTAAAAGACATGCAGTTTAAACTACACATATTTTAGAAAACGACTTTGTATGTTTTTAGCTGAAAAACACATTAAAGTGTTTCACACACAACGTAGGCTAAGAATACACCTTTCAAAACATTGGCAGATGGTGTTGCAGACGTGGAATGCATTTAAAATAAAACACTAGCGTTCAATTTGCAACACTTTATAAACACGTGCTTAAAATGCATGCAGCGATCAGAGAAAATCAAACAGTAGAGATAACGCATTACAGTACTTCATGCACCTTCATGCACTTAAGTTTCCTTTGAGTGACGCGAATGACGTAAGTGGAGTGAAACGTGTTATAAAATGGACTTGTTCCTCAGTTCTATCCAGATTCGAACTGGCACACCGAACTCTTTTCTAAATCACCTAACAGCTCAGCAAGCGATTACATCAAAATCGGCTGCTTCCACCGAAAGTGATGTCACATGTCGAGAGTTTTGGAACAAAGTTGGTTGGTGCGTTGATGAAGAAAATGGCGGCCAATGTCACAAAAGAAGTATCTTAAGAACGAATGCTCACCATCAGTTTTGCTCACCGTTATACCTTGTCAAGGGAGTGTTGCTAAGCAGTTTTAAGTTAAATGCAGGCCGATAAATACGTTTACTACAGTCTTATAGTCCAGCGACTTGTTACCTTCTGTCAGTTAAGCTCAGTGGGGATGTTCTGTATGATGACAATCACCACCATTTGTTAAGTATGTTTACATTAATAATTCCAGCTAAGAAAAACTGTAGATCAGTCAGTCGAAATTCGACCATCTCGGAGTCGAAGAGTCGTTGAGTCTGATGACGTCACCAGTGACGTCACGCTGAGAGATCGCAAAATTCACTGTACGTTTTAGAAACTACTCCAGGAAGCTGTGGTGACTGCGCTGAGCTTTCCGATGACTTTAGGAACGTGCTTACCACCTTTAGGAATAGAGCAGTGACATTTGCCGCCATATTGGCACCAGTATGGGTTTTGGACGGCATAACTACAAGGTGCACTACATAAAAATGGAGGGAAAAACAACGGAAGAGAGGATTTCTTAGGCTTAAAATAACGTTGTTTTCTCCAACAACAAAAATCGCGCGTTTTAGGTGTATCACTCTTCACAGCATCGGCTTCAGTATGACGCCCTTCTGTTTCTCTCTGCAGTGCCCCTTGCAGCTAACCCATTAAGGCTCCATCACAGAGTTATACACAATATTACTACGTCGTGTCACTGCTCTATACGGGCACTCGCCCAGTAGCAGGGTAACAGAAGAAAGGTGGACGACGAAAAAAAGTTTCACTTTTTACCTTTTTCATATCTTCGTACTTCAGTACTAAAATGTTATCCTGATGTCGTACGTTCCAGAATTCCTTAATATGCTTCCAGTAAGGACCATAGGGAACTGCACGGTAAAAACAAAACAAAAAATACAAAAAAATACATATAAAAGCTGAAGCAAGGAAGCAAATGATCCGTTCAGTTGTTCGTTATGAATTCAAAGACTACGTTTTACCTGATGGAGTTAATATTAAATAAAACGAAAAATAAAAAAGAATGAAAACTCATGAGTATACAGAAAAGTCATTTATCCAAGTCGTGCAATTAGAGTCAGATAACCATGTCTCATTTGTGCCACCAACCAATCTTGACACTAAAAGTCATTCTTCAACTATACAGTTCGTTCGTTCTTTTTGATGAGGGTTTCCAGTTTTTTGCAAATTCAATTTACATGATAGAACAGACGAATTCTGTGCTGCTTTTCGTCGGCATCGGTTATACGTACTAGAAAAACCCATATCGCAGGGATGCTGCCAGTGTGAAAAAATGTGAAATATGTGAAAATTGGCCAGTGGTGAAAAAATATTTGAAAAATACGAGTGTAGGTGTGAAAAAAAGGCAAAACGCACAAACGAAGTACAATCAAATTATCAAATTATAAGAACAGGTGGAAAAAAATTGCTTGGTTTACGGGTGGAGTCGCTTTGAATTAGCATTCGCTCTCTTAAGCGAAATTACAGAGAAATTACTATGATTACTGGAAAAGAAAAATTTTTATTAAACAACTGTGGAACTGGTGTGATACGTATGAAAACGAGGAAATCATGCCACACAAATAAAAAAAAAATAAGTATGTGAAAAATGTGAAAAAAAAAGAACAGGTATGTGAAAAATGTGTAAAAAAGGAAAACAGGTATGTGAAAAATATGATAAAAATGAAAAGTGGGAATGTGAAAAAATGTGAGAAAAGCTGGTACTCCCGGCAGCACCCCTGATATCGGTATGCCAACCACTCATTAAAACCATCAAACAACAAAAAAAAAGCTTTCTGTTTTGGGTGTTTTATCAACAGTGTACGAACTGAGCGGGTGAATGCTACTCTCATACCATCGCCCACGTTTTTTGTAACAAGAAATATTACAAAGAAATAGCTACGACTTGCATCTACGATCTCCCGCCCCCCCCCCCCCCACACACACACATCCAGGCTGACATCCTGGCACCCATCAGCCATCCCTTATAGATCAGTGACATTTGCCGCCATATTGGCACCAGATTGCCACCAGAATGGGTTTTGGAGGGCATAACTACAAGGTGCACTACATAAAATTGGAGGGGAAAACAACGGAAGAGCGGATTTCTTAGGCTTAAAATAACGTTGTTTTCTCCAACAACAAAAATCGCGCGTTTTAGGTCTAAGAAAACACTCTTAACAGCATCGGCTTCAGTATGACGCCCTTCAGTTTCTCTCTGCAGTGCCCCTTGCAGCTAACCCCTTAAGACTCCGGCATAGAGTTATATACAATAATACTACGTCGTGTCACTGCTCATACTTCCCACGCAGGCTTGTAAAAAATCCTATAGGAGGAATTTCCGATTGGAATAATTGCCTAAGCAAAATTATCATTTGTCCCTCTCGCCATTTCGGCAAACCGCAGGGCTCGACACAAAATACGAGTAGGCCAGCACGACGGAAAAAAAAGAACCTGTAGAGCAGTGACACGACGTAGGATTATTGTATATAACTCTATGCTGGAGCCTTAATGGGTTAGCTGCAAGGGGCACTGCAGAGAGAAACAGAAGGGCGTCATACTGAAGCTAAGCTAATGCTGTGAAGAGTCATTTCTGAGACCTAAAACGCGCGATTTTTGTTGTTGGAGAAAACAACGTTATTTTAAGCCTAAGAAATCCGCTCTTCCGTTGTTTTTCACTCCATTTTTATGTAGTGCACCTTGTAGTTATGCCCCTAAAACCCATACTGGTGCCAATCTGGTGCAAATATGGCGGCAAATGTCACTGCTCTATACCACACGCCATGGCTGTTTGCTGTGACGTGCATATCACGTGACTGGGCTAGTCCAATCAGACGGCCAAACAGCCGTTGTTCTCGTTCGTCATTCGCTAACTCATGGTGACGTCACGGCAAACAGCCATTGCGCATGGTTTATACTTGTCGTGCTGACCTACTAGTATTTTGTAACGAGCCTCTGTGCGTGCGTCAAAAACTCCCGAAGTAACTTACAAAAGGCAACGGAGATATGTTTATTTAATGCGGAAAAGTGACAGAATTTTTGACGCACTACGGTGATGTCAGATTCCAGTACCGCCTTACTAAGGGCGGTTTCAGACGGACCACAAAACGCGCCACAATCGCTGACGCAATCTTTGCGTTTGTGCAGAGTTTGTGGCGTAAAAATCATAATCAGTGGCAGATCAGGTAAAATGTATGGGATCTAACTGGTTCACACACAGTGGCGTGTTTCTGCGTTTGTCAGTAGGTCTCCCTGAGCCTTGAAATCGCACTGTGTGAAAGGTACCGTCGATTCAGATGGGCTTGTGGTGCGATTTTTTTCAGTGATTATCCCGCGTTTTGTGGTCCGTCTGCAACCACCCTAAAACCGCACGTAACTTCTGACTGGAGGAATGATTTGAAGACCGCTTCTTGCAGACGCGTTTGTTTGTGCTCTGCAGCAGTGAAAATGGTCCATAAAATGCTACAGTTTGACAATAAAATAACTCGCACAAACTATTAACTTTTATTGTAAAAAGAGGGGGTCATAATTTAAAGTAACTGACACTTTATTCGGAGTAATAAAACCACCTGTTCCAGTATCAAAAGTCTGCACGCAGTTATGGCTGGCAGCAGCCGAAACTGCGGTATTTTCAACAACGGCGTCTGTCTTTCTGAGCAAGACTTTTACGACCAAGTGTTTTCCGAACAAGTCCAAGAAAGCCTTTGATGTCGTCGTAAAAGCGGACAGCAGTTTACTGTAAACTTCGTCCGCAGCACCTTGACAAGTCAGTGAGTGACGTTGCAAAAGATACGGTGGGATTTACAGGCATTTCAAGAAAAGCAACCTTCCAAAAAAGAAGGAATTCGTAATCACCGCTGGTCATTTTACCAAACTGCGTGTGCCGGTAAGAAGCGTTCAACCTCCGTTGGGATTCACACTCGGCAAAAAAATTTGCAACGAATTCGCACTTTTGGTGATAAGACAAAAGATCCATGCGTTTTATAGAGAAGATACTGTACAGTTCCCACATAAAATGATAAAGAGCTGCCGTTACCGATTTCCCAAATTGCGGCCGGACAGCAACGGAGCATTATGATAGTATGACAGATTTTGATTTTGTTTTCTGTAAACAAAAGCACGAATTGCTGCTTACTGAACGTGCCGGTACAGTTATTTGGCGGAAAGCTATACTTATGTGCAATGAAACAATATTGCAAAGAAAAGAGGACCATTTATCAAGGACCGTGGTAGCGGTCCTTATGTAAGCCTCAGCTTGAACTTCCATGTTAAACGTCAAACTTTGAACTCCTAGTTTCGCCAAAAATTGACATAGACCAACGAAATTCTGTATTTGGGGATCGTGTCATAACTATTTCACCGCATTACAAATTTTAATGACAACAATTGAACCGTTCGGCGTCCACAGCATGGCCATTTCTTGTTGTTGTTGTTGTTGTTGTTGTTGTTGTTGGGACTCTTTGCCCTCACCTGGAGATCGAACCACTAAACCGATTTTCAAGTTCAATAGCTTAAAACGTAGGTATGGACAAGGCCTAGGGCCTTTCGCAGGCTATTTTAACGTAACTACAATATTCTTGACATGGCAAGCCAAATGGACTAAAACATTTGCTCTCACCTAGAGATCGAACCAATGAACCGATTTTCAATTTGTATAGCTTAAAACGTAGGTATTAACACCGACCAGGGCCTTTTGAACACGATTTTGATGTGATTACAGTATTCTCGTCGGCAGAGCAAATATTATTGTAGAGCACTGGGCAGAAATAATTTATGTTGTTGTTATGACGCTTTGCTGTCACCTGGAGATCGAACCACTGAACCGATTTTCAAGTTCTATAGCTTAAAACGTAGGTATGGACAAGGAATAGGCCCTTTCGCAGGCTATTTTAATGTAACTACAATATTCTTGACAAGGAAAGCCAAATGGGCTAGAACTTTTGCTCTCACCTAGAGATCAAACCAATGAACCGAGTTTCAATTTATATAGCTTAAAATGTAGTTGTTAACACCGACTAGCCCTCTTGAACACGATTTTGACGTGACTACAGTATTCTCGTCGGCAGAGCAATTATTATTGTGGAGCACTGGGTAGAAATCATTAATGTTGTCGTTGCGACTCTTTGCTGTCACCTGGCAATCGAACCACTGAACCGATTTTCAAGTTCTATAGCTTAAAACGTAGGTATGAACAAGGCCGAAGGCCTTTCGTATGCTATTTTAATGTAACTACAATATTCTTGACACGGAAAGCCAAATGGGTTAGAACTTTTGCTCTTACATAGAGGTCGAACCAATGAACCGATTTTCAATTTGTATAGCTTAAAATGTAGGTATTAACACCGACCAGGGCCCTTTGAACACGATTTACATATGACTGCCGAATTCTAGTCGGTAGAGCCATAATTATTGTAGAGCACTGGGCAGAAGTCATTAAGTGGAGTAACAAATTTCAGCAAATAGAGCTAATAACATGAAATTTGGTACATAATTCTTTCTTAACATTAAAAATCGAACCAGCCATGGACCTCCAGGAAATACGCCCAAGTACCTTCATCGCCTTCCCCGTCCGTGACCACTCACAGGGGCTTGGGCAACAAATTCTTACAGATCAAGTTAGAAACATGAAATTTGGTGTACAAGTCATTCTTAGCAGCATAAATTGAATCAGCCATGTAACCCCCATGAAATACCCCCAAAGGGGCTCCAGCGACCCCCTGTACCCCTTAACTGAGGTTTGACCCGCAAATTTTTGCAAATCGTGCTAAAAGCTTGAAAATTGTACACAAGTCATTCTTAGCAGTAGAAGTGGAACAAGCCATGGAATCCCCATGAAATACCTCCAAAGGTGCCCCCAGTTCCCTCCTCCCCCCCCCCTCATTGGTCATTGATGCTTCATGAGGTGCAAAGGAGGGGTAGGGGATGCTAGGAGAGACTTTGGTGGTATTTCATGGGGATCCATGGCTAGTTCAATTTCTACTTCTAGGAATGATTGTCGTATCAAAATTCATAGTATCAAAATTCAGCTAAGAATTGATTTGTGTACTAAATTTCATGGCTTTTGGCTCGATGTTCATAATTAGCCCAAATTCTGGCCCGTAACAGCTATGCTACACCTGAAAACCGAACCAATGAACCGATGCTCAAGTTTTACAGCTTAAAAGATAGGTATGAAGAAAGCCTATGGCCTTTTGAACGCTATTTTAATGTGACTACAATTATTGTTGTGATTCTTCCTGGGGAAATTTTGCTCTCACCTAAAGATCGAACCAATGAACCGTTTTTCAATTTTTATAGCTCTTAAAATTGAGTATTAAAAAGGCTGTCTTATAACAGTTATTTTAAGGTGATTAAGGTATTCTTTTCTGTGTAATTCTTGCTAAAACAAGAAAAAATAATGGATATTAGTATTAAAAAACGCTTAAGCGTATAAAATACGGACGTAAACCTTAAAAAACATAAAGCCCTAAAGGAAAAGATATTAAAAAAAGACATGTAAGCCATCAGCGTCGCACTAATACGTGTAAAAGAAGCTCCAGTTTGTTTTTTTGGGTCGCTGGAGATTCTTTTACACGTATTAATGCGACGCTGATGGCTTACATGTCTTTTTCTAATATCTTTTCCTTTAGGGCTTTATGTTTTTTAAGGCTTACATCCGTATTTTATACGCTTACGCGTTTTTTAATACCAATTTTCCTGAGCCTTGAGTAAATGAAGGATATACTAACACGTACATTTGGCAAGCTTTAATCGTTAGGTTTAAGACCAACAGGCAAGCAATTTTGTAGCAGCAATAAATAAGCTTACCTTTTCCTTCCAGAAACATGTCAAAATATGTAGCAAAATCTCCATCAAAATCGATGTACTTGTTCATTTTTGAAAAGTGGTAGTAGGAAACAAGGGTGTCTTTTGGATTTCGTATGGGACATAAAATCTGAAAAAGGACATAGAATCTGAAGAAGGACAGAATCTGAAGATGGACATAGAATCTGAAAAAGACAATAGAATCTGAAAAAGGACATAGAATTATATGAAAAAGAACACAGAATCTGAAAAAGAACACAGAATCTGAAAAAGGATACAGAATCTGAAAATGGACATAGAATCTGAAAATGTAGGAATATTCATTCTACTCTTCAATGTCTTCAAAAACCGAAAATCTAAACTCATCCTTTTGGAGACAGTTTGACGCCACAAGTGTTATTTTGTTTCTACACTAGCCATCAATACCTTCCAAAACTACAATCAGAACTCGGCAAACTCAACAGAGCGTGCCAAGGAGCGGAAGTGACCTCACGATGTGGCTGAGTTTTGAGTGCAAGTGAGGTAACAGTTTATCGACTAACTCACTTTCGCTCATCAGACACTTTTGGCACTCAGTTTGCAATGGCGTAACGAACAGGTATGCTACACAGATCTCAAAAGGACCCACCTGGTCTGCAAGTAGTCATCACAAATATGCCTATAAAAAAGTTCAAGTTTAATGACCACTAACTCTGCGAGTGCGATCATCTCCAATACACCAACAAAAAACAAACATTAAGTGCATGGAAATAAGTTTTATATGATAATAGGGAAGCCATTATTTTCAAGATGCGATATCGTCTATCCACCAGCATTATCGTCTATCCACCAGCATCGCGTGGACAGTGTCAACGAACAACTCGTTTCGATGACAGTGTTTTAAAAAAAATTCCAAAAGGAAGCAGGGGACTTGAAAAATAAATTGGTGAAATAAAAAGAAGCTAAAAAACATGACGGCTGTCAAGTGCTTTTTCCATAATAATAATGTATTTTTCTTGTTAGTTGCATTGTTATGAACTGTTTTATCGCTTCCAGTTTTTAAAATTATGCCGTAAGGAAGTAACTGTCTCTGCATTCATTGTGAATTTTGTAAACCAATAATTGAAACTAGCAGAGTAGCTCGCTTCGCTCGCTCATTCCGCGTCGTCTCGCTGCCCTTGAGTAGATTTCTTGCTGCAACACTTATGATACAGACAGACCTTCCAAATAAAAACGATCAAGCAAATTATAAGAGAGTAGTATGCGATATCAGTTATCTCGAGAGAAGATCTATATTATTTTTTTACGTCCAAGGAGTCAAGCAAAAAGATCAAGCAATTTATCAAAAAAGCGCTGTTTCTGAAGACAAACACTGATTTTCGTTCGCTTCGCTCACTCAATCAGCGCAAACATTTCCTCAGAAATGTGATGAATCAAAGTAACCACCAAGAAACACATCACTTGTAATTTGTGTTAGTATAAACTTTATATGAGTTTTCTTGTTTCACTTATTTTAAGAATATTGTTCTTTACGTCCTGCTCAGTACAGATTTTTCCATGGGCGTCTTATCACTTCACTTTTTGATGATCCCTCACTTGGAGAAACATCTGCAGCACATCAGATGTAACCTCCTACGAAAGTGAGAGATGAAAGATTGATAGAGCAAAGCGAGACACACATTGAAAACGTTTACTTTACGTGGAAATCGTTCGCTTTGCTCGTTCAATCCACGCACCTCCGTGCTTCAGAAACACGAATGTTTGACATCGTTTTAAAACCAAATCTATTGTTTTAGTATAAAACCAATTTTAAGATGTATATGTGGTGTGTTGCAAAATACGTCCTCCATGCATCCTTTTCCAGATCATCTCTCTTCGCTCGAGGAGGTTTTCATGAACAAACTATGACGTCATGAACAAACATGAAGAGAGTTAAAAAAAACTTTGACGTTAGTTTTTCAGGTTCTTTCGCATATTTGAGGGTGATAATATCGAGTTATAGCGATGAAAATAGGCCTATTAAAAGCGAAATTCAATTATCTTTCGTTTGGTCCTACTCCCATCTTTGTAGGTGCCTTGGTTCCAGAGGAGTAGAGGTACAAACACGCACGCACACACGCACGCACATCATATGATTTTAATTATGTAGATTAAGAAAAAAAAATTGGAGTTCTTCGTTACATTTTACTGCCATTGCATATACCAAGTTTCACGAAAATTGGTTTAACCGTTTTTGCTGTCCAATTCTTAGTACTGGTTGTGTCAGATAAAAGAGCGGGGAGGAGGCACCTCAGAAGTTTTGCGTAAGGGCCAAGACCAAATTCGTCAGGCCACTGCTCTGTTGAAGCTTTTTTTTAGATTTTTGTTTTGTGTATTGGGTATACCAAACTTTTCCAGATTGTGTTTGGCAGAGTTTGGCTTGGCGGTTTTAGACAGCACTGTTTATGAGAACGGCCTGAAGGCAAAATTTCTCTGGTTTTATTTTAGACAGTTTTGATGTAATATCTTCAATTCATGAATTAAAATTAAAATCAAATTCCCTCTAAAGATAATTGAATTGGGCAACTCTTGTCAGCAACGGAAATGGCCAATTTGTTATTTTTAATATGCTAAAACTGAATACTTTAATGTATTTAATGCGCAGTAAAAAAAAAGTGACAGACACCCTGGTGCATTCTTCGTGCATTACCAGGAGTTTATATAAATCGTATATGACATAGTATACGAAAATTGTCCTATGTTATATATTGACTCAAAAGTGGTAGGTCGGTCTCTAACACAAAACCCCATTTCTCAATTCCGCCTTATTTCACAATTCCATGGTTCACTCTAACCATCTCGGTGGCAGTTGGCCGTTCTCAACCCCGGGCCGAGATATTCGCTTTCTTCGTACTTTGGGGAGAAGCCTACCCCCGGCTTTGCCTCGTTTCTAGCCGCTATGGAGAAGCCCATTACTAAGCCCAACCAGCGAATCTCTCACCCCCCGAACAGTCTTCTATACAGCGAAACTCTGCAAGGGTGAAAATTGTGCAATAAGAAGCGAAGCTACGCGTCAGTGTGGAAGCTCTTTCAGAGTGAGGGCTGAAAAGTAAAAACTTAAGTCTAAGTTTTCGTCTTATTATTCTCTTCAAGTGTACATTATTTTTATTGCCGCAGGCCTACCACCTCATGTGAAAAGACACTGCGTAAACCTTTTTTAGTTAAGGATTTTGTGTGTCTATTTTACAGTTGGCTGAAAGAAAAGAATTTTTTTCGTAGAAAAACAGCATTACGGTAACTGCCAGTTACCTGAAAGAAAGACGCTAGCCAATTTCGAAGTTAGCTAAATACGGTCGTTTGCTTACTCGTCAAACCTTCTTCACGAATGAACAAGGTTACGTTCCTGTTCGGTTTAAAATTCAGCAGCACCGGCAGCGGGCAGCCACAGTACAGGGTTTAAGGTGCCATAATTTTGAACGAAAATATGAAATTGAGGTTTTTCTGTTTTAGAGAAAGAAAAAGATTGGGTAATAAACCTCGGGTTTTAAACTCACTTCTTCCCACCGAGCAAACACAAAATGGTAAGAAGCAAGATGAACGAGACTGATTTTTTTTTTTAAAGATATGAGTAAAACGGAATAATCATTCCTTTTTTTCTCGTCTAGTATGGTTTTTAGAAAAGTGTCTCGCTCTTGAGAAGAAAAACAACAAACGCTGTATATTTTTTTATACAACTATTTATTACTGTACGGATTACATCGATGATTCGGGGAGTAAAGCATTAGCAGCTTGTTGACAAATGGGATCGACGAAAGGTTTTTTTTAGTACTGAGATTGAAATGTCTTTTCGCAAAGAGCACCACTCTCCTGTCGTTGTAATATTTCGTCATGCAGTGAAACTGCCTTTTTAAGATTTCCGAGGGTAGTCCGTTGATCTGATGATGTAAAAAATAAAGAGAATATTGCCCGCACAGTGACTGGTAGATCGTTATAGCTTTTGATCATACAGTTTCTTTTCAGGAATCTCACGACGTGAATGTTCTTAGGTGGGTGGCTGTAGCTTTCGAAATATTCTCCGTTGGCTTTAAGCAGGTCGAAGTAAATGGCAACCCAGTGACTTCCAGGTTTCGTGGAAGGATCTAAATTAACGATATAGGCACGTTTTTCGGCGATTTTAGGAAGCTGGTCGCAGGAAAATTCCTCCGAAATAAGGGCCTAGCTTGCGGTGTCGCGAAGCGGCTGTTCGGAGTTGTTTTGTCTGCATATTTTTTTTTTTTAGATATCGTATAACACAGTTCTCGTTTTGTCAATTTTCATCACCGACTGGTGTACCATGTATTGTATAGGATCAAATTGATGGTATCGGGAAGCGCCTGTGAGAAGTGCACGTCGATTCTCATCGATCCTTGCTTCATTAATGAAAAGTGGCACTCGTCGCTGCTCGAGTCTCGTCGCTGCTCGGAAGTGTACTCGTCGTACTTGATAGGTGGGCCCAAATCTTGAGATATCTTGCCCATAGCTTGGAACAAACTCACAAAGCTTCGGACGTAAAGACTGTTCGTGAAATCTGGGTAAAGGGGAACGCTGTGCACTTGTTTACCATCGACAAGCAATGACAAATAGTTCACGTTTGATGTTGAAGGGATTTTTTTCCAGTTGCCGTTGTAAGAAGCATTGTACACCAGTCCAACAATGCACAAGGAAGGTAAATTTCCCAAGACAATGTTATCTAGATTTCCCTGGAAGTTACCTTTAGGAATCGTAAAAGTTTTTACCTCTACTCTATCCAAAGGATATTTCGCGTTTCCTTGACTGAGAGCGGCGTTGTGACGTATTAGCAAGATCAGCTGGGAAGAACTTTACGTACGTGCAGGGAAGCGTGGGTGATGACTGTGCAGAAGTTAACGTTGTCGGCAGGAGACAGCAAATCGAAAGGCTCTTTGTTTCTAGTGAATTAATTCACTCTCAGGTTTTTCGATGTGCGCTTCTCAAGAGGCGCTTCCGATACCGTCAATTTGATCCTGTACATGGTTCAGCAGTTGGTGCTGGAATTGACAAAACGAGAACTGTGTTATAACGAAATAAAAAATATGCAGACGAATCAACTCCGAGCGTCCGCTTCGCGACACCGCAAGCTAGGCTCTCATTTAGGAGGAATTTTTGCTTGCGACCAGCTTCCTAAAATCGCCGAAAAACATGCCTATATCGTTAATTTAGATCCTTCCACGAAACCTGGAAGTCACTGGGTTGCCATTTACTTTGACCTGCTTAAAGCCAACGGAGAATATTTCGAAAGCTACAGCCTCCCACCTAAGAACATTCACGTCGTGAGATACCTGAAAAGAAACTGCATGTTCAAAATGTACATATAACGATCAAGCCTACCAGTCACCGTGCAGTGTAGTGTGCGGGCAATATTGTCTTTATTTTTTACATCATCGGATCAACGGACTACCCTCGGACATCTTAAAAAGACAGTTCCACTGCATGACGAAAGATTACAACAACAGGAGAGTGGTGCGCTTTGCGGAAAGTCATTTCAATCTCAGTACTGCAAAACCTTTTGTCGATCCCGTTTGTCAACAAGCTGCTAAAGCTTTACTCCCCGAATCACTGATGTAATCCGTAGTAATAAGTAGTTGCAGAAATATATATACAGCGTTTGTCGTTTTTCTTCTCGAGAGCGAGACACTTTTCTAAAAACATACTAGGCGAGAAAAAAAAAGGAATGATTATTCCGTTTTAGTCATGTCTTTAAAAGAAATCCGTCTCGTTCATCTCGCTTCTTGCCATTTTGTGTTTGCTCGGTGGGAAGAAGAGAGTTTAAAAAGGTCGAGGTGTATACCCAATCTTTTTCTTTCTCTAAAACAGAAAAACCTCGATTTCATTTTTTTTGTTCAAAATTATGGCATCTTAAACCCTGTCCTGTGGCTGTCCGCTGCCGGGACTGCTGGATTTTAAACCGAACAGGAACGTAACCTTGTTCATCCGTCAAGAAGGTTTGACGAGTGAGCAAATGACCGTACTTAGCTAACATCGAAATAGGCTAGCGTCTTTCTTTCAGGTAACTCTGACAGTTGCCGTAATGCTGTTTTTCTACGAAAAATATCTTTTCTTTCAGCCATCTGTAAAATAGGCACACAAAATCCTTAAATAAAAAAAGATTCCGCAAAATCTTTTCATGTGAGGTGATAGGCCTACGACAATAAAAACAATGTACACTCGAAGAGAAGAACAAGACGAAGACTTAGACTTAAGTTTTTACTTTTGGTCCTCACTCTGAAAGAGCTTCCACAAAGTGACACGTAGCTTCGCTTCTTATCAGAAAGTTCTCGCCCTTGCAGAATTTCGCTGTAAAGAAGACTGTTCGGGGGGAGGGGGGGAAGGTGTGAGAGGCTGGTCGAGTGGGCGGGCTACTGGGCATCTCCATCGAGGCTAGAAAGAGTCAAAGCCGAGCGGGGTAGGCTTCTCCCCAAAGGACAAAGGACGTAGAAAGCGAAGATTTCGGCCCGGGGTTGAGGGTGGCCAACTGCCGCCGAGATGGTTGGAGTGAACCGTGGAATTGTGAAATAAGGCAGAATTGAGAAATGGGGTTTTGTGTTACAGAGACCGACCTACCACTTTTGAGGCAATATAGAACATAGGAAAATATTCGTTTACTATGGCATATCCGATTTATATAAACTCCTAACTACTACCAGGAATACACGAAGAAAGTGCCTGAAAAAAATTTAAACTCTCTAGACTACCAATCCAAACTTGATACGGCAGTCACGTTATCGTTCTTTGATCAAGAAAAAGATATTGGTGTCTCGTTGTAAACGAGCTTCACAATGTCAGTGACATTATCACTTTCAATGTCATTTTGCTCTCAGTTTCACTGTGAATGGCTGTACAGGGTGAAGCTGCGGCAAAGAAGACGAACTAAATTCTAGGGTTAAATTTGGAGGGCATGATATAACAGGCAATCTTCTTCCCCCAGAATTTTAATCACATGGCTAAATTTTTCTGCCTGCCTGTGCATCCTCAATTAGGAATAACGAATGTCTCTAGAACACCGAATGGTTTCTTAAATTAAATGTTCTTGCAAGAGAAACCCGTGTCTGCCAAAGTATGAATTTTTTAATGAAAAGTTACTTCTACACGCAGGGCCAAAGACAGAGGGGGAAGGGAAGGGGAATTTCTGAGTCGGAAAAATACCCCCCCCCCTCTTTATTTACGCAGCTGCAAATACACACTGCACAAAAGTATTGATATTTTCAGATAAAATCTGGGATTCAGTCGGAAATTTCAACTTCAACTACCTTCCGCCACTGTTTTTGCCTTTGCTGTACATCCCTGTCAACACGTTCATTTCACTAGCTCTTTAACAATTGTACGGACAACAATAATTGTTCAATTCTGTTCCAACCGGCCAAATACTCTACCTTGCACTTTTTGTCGATGACTGGTTTCGGTATCAGCGAGTAAGGATAATGAAACTTCAGAAAACGAGGTGAACTAAGCTTGGCTGCGTCCGCAGTAAATACGAATTTATCATCTGCAAACTCGAGATACGGACAACGATCAAACAGCTTCTTAGTTTTGGCAGTTTGGTAGTCCAAGTTTGTACCTATGAGGTAAACAATTTCTTGCAGCCAAGTAGTACCTACAAAAAAATAAATAAATAAATAAACATAAGAACTCTCTAGAGGAAAGTTTAGGTGCTGAAATTGAAGGACTTGGTTAAATTTTCAGGTTTTTATTTTGAAAAAAACATAAAAAAAAAAGTAAGTACAATAATTGTGGTAAGGGACGTGAACAGACCCTCGAGAGAGAGGGGCAAACTTTTTTCTGGGAACTTTTTTTTTTTGTGTTTTAACCTTTTTTTACCCCCTTTTGTGAGATTTACACCATTTCTGCCCCTCTTCGCACCACTTTCTTAGCCATTATTGTCCTTTTTTTGCTTTTTTTAGGCTCTTTTACACCACCGCTCCGCCAAAAAAGGGCACTTTTTTCAATAAAAAAAAAGTGGCACTTTGCCATGAGGGCAAGGGCTATCCCTCTATCCCCCCTGTGTGCACGTTCCTGATTGTGGTGACATGCCACTGAGTCAGCATGTTAACCCAACAAAAAGCGGGGGGAAATTAGTTTGATTCTGATTCTTTTTCTATTTCTTACTGAAAATTACAGGCAGTGAATTTTGTAGTTGTGTTATATAGTTTTAGCAGAAATATTTTTAAAGTTGTCTGCCACAAACTTAAGCAGTTCACTCCGTTGCTTATAACAGGGAGGTTAAGGGTAACTAAAGGGTCGCTAAGCACTCCTGGCTGCCCCATTTCATTGGATAAGAGGTTGGACTTCCCCACACACGTCTTCATCTTACGTCCCTCATCTTGGCTGTTTTTATTTGGTTTGGGGCGTCGAACGAAAGTCTAACTGGAGAATGTCTAATGGGATAATTATCTAATATTCGCCTAAATAAAAAATCTGGAAAATCGTCTAAATGGAATATCGTATAATGGACAATCGTACAATGGATAAAGGTATAACTGGACAATAATATACCTGTGGCTTCTGATGTTATATGTATAACCGCAGCGAGCGCGGCGGGGACATAAGACGATTTTCCGTTATACGAATTTCGTGTTAGACGATTTTCCATTATATTGCTATACCGTATACGTTCTTCCAATTATGCGATTTTCCAGTTAGACGATTACCTCTCGCCCCATTTGGTTTGTTAGAGTTACCGATTAAATGGGTCCGAAAAATGTGTTAATGCAAATGAGTCGATGGTGGTTTCCATCAACCCATGGAACCGCAAAGACCACTAGAATTATTGGCTAAAAAAGCACGAGTGGGATTCGGTTTGAGAATTTTTGTTTTCTTTCCGCATAACGATTCTCTGAGGTAATCGTATTGCGGTTTCGATTTGTGTTTTGTATATTTATGAAGTAATTTTCATTTACGATGTTTAGGTTTATGATGTTCAATATACTTTCCTCTATTTTGTGTATAGCAACACTAGCCCCCATCACATTTCTTCAACCAACCTGTAATTTCGTTTGCTTCGTCGTAGGTGTTTCGTATTAGGCCTAAACGACATGTTAATGCCGCTGCAATGCACCACGTTCAACGTACCCTGATCGAAAAGCATCTTCGTGTTTCCGTAAAATGCCGACCATTCACGAAAGTGACTTCATTGCCCTAACACGGACGTAACTACTCCGAAAGCTGCCGAGGAGGAACTTTGTGTTTCCGTAAAACTCCGATGATTAACGAAGGTGACGTCATTTTCCTAATACTCCATAATGAGAATGAAAGAGAATCACGTCTTCTAAATGAGATGTAGGCCTACTGTATAGATCTGTAGTTTGTTTGTCGACGACCAGGGTAGAAGAATATAAAGGTAGTGCCACTCTTTCTCTGACAGCGGTAAACATTTAGGCGAAAGAAGTACCTGCTTTCAGCAATTTAACGCCAGAGGGCGCTGTCGCCAAGTAGCAGGAACCGCAAAGCATCATGGGGATTAAAACTATTTAGCGTCACTAAAACAAATTGATCACGATAAGAGTACAAAATTAATCACTTAAAATATATCATAATTTAGATTAAGACGTGAAATTAATTTTAATAAAGATCAGAACCTTGCTAATCAAGTTTTGTTTTTTTAATCCAACATTCAATTTTAAAACGGGTTGACATTACGAGTGAAGCTAAGTATAACGTATGGTTTTGTGCTCCGAGAATGTCCGAGAAGCATATTGATCGGCCGTTCAGGCTGAAGCTTCTTCCGTGGTTCACGTTTATTGTAACGAACTATATACCGTTTGAATCGAATACAGAATAAGTTCTTCAACTTCGGATGTTGCCCACGCACGAGTATTTTGTCTGTTTCCGCAGCTATTGTCGCTATTACAATGGTTACCATGGCCACGATGCCGTCATTTTTTATTTCAAGTTCTGCCTCCTACGAGAACCAGACAATTGCTACCTTCTGGTGCCGTTGGTGACGCAGGTCAGAAAAGCGTCACTACCAGCTGATCTACCCTGTCGACGACCATTCAGAAGCGAGTAAAGCTTCGATCTGTATAATTACAGAAGCAGAAAGGTCTGGCGTGGTCTTTTCACCGTGGTCTTTGCCGTGTAAGTCGACATGGTGTTCGTTTTTCAGAAGGAAGACAAATGTTCTCAATAAAATATTTTATTCCAAAAAATGAACGTTTTGCTGAATAAAATAAAACTTAACCTGTTTTTATGCTTAAAGTGGCATTACCACCGAATGAAAATCGTACTAAAATACCATGGCGCAATCTAGCCGCAGGCAGTGATATTGTTAACCTTTACAGCATACTCCCAGGTGCACGAGGACGTATCAAATTTTCACTCCGTAATTAAGAAGGCTCGTGGGTTGTTTGTTTCGTTAAAAGAAATGGCGTTGTGCATTCCTTCGCCCGATCACAAGAAAGTGATAGATAATACTAGATAGCGCTAGATGTTGCCAGATTCTGCAGACTTCCAATCGATGATAGTGCTACTTTAATTCAAGTTTCGTTTTTATGGCCCCTCGAAAGTTTTTGGGATTGTCCATTCTGCCCACCCCTTGATTTCTAGGAGAAAGCAAAATTTCGTCCCAAGAATAACAATAACAAGAACATCGTAGTCACATTAAAATAGCATTCAAAAGAGCCTAAACCTTGTTAAGCCATAAAATTAAAATTCGGTTCATTGGTACCATCTTTAGGTGAGAGCAAAAATTTCCCCAACGAGAAAAACAACAATAGTATAGTCACATTAAAATAACGTACAAAAAAAAAAGGTCATAGGTCTTTGTTCATACGTAGTAAGTTTTAAGCGATAAATGTTGAAAATCCGTTCATTGGTTCGATTCCCCATTCTGTGGCGACCAAACGGCGGTGAAATCTAGACACACGCTAGTGTGTCGCGCCAAGTTAGGCAACAAACATCACAACAAACATCAGATCAATTCAATTGTCGAGGTTGTAAACCATTGTAGCGCGACGCCATTGCGTCAGCGTCTTATATCTTGAAGCATAGTTGGGCACATATCAGGTACTTGGGGAAAAATAATAATGCGGTACAAAAGCTTAAATTATGTTGAAATCGAGAGCAATGACCCACCTGATAAAAATTAACTCGTGTTTGAATGCCAGCTATGCTGCTTTCAATGCAAAATCTGCCCCTCAATAACGTTGAAAATGTGTTACTACCTAGCTAGCTAACTAATTAGTCCGCTCCTCCCCATGTTAAATCCCATAGGGTGATTATTCATCGATTCCGATTGGACGAATGGGTGCACTACAATACGAACTGCGTACCTTTTATGGTTTGGAGCCTGGGGGCGTAACAAGGATGGCGTGGGAGGGCGCATAAGTACAAAAATATTGTTATAACCATTGTTAGTATTGTCGGCATCGTCTCTCATTGGACGGCCAAAGTTCCGACAATGAGAACGTGTATACTGACGTGCGTGCCTAGGCACACACTAGTGTATCACAATAAATCTAAACAGCGTTGCAAAGAAATTGTATTCACGTTCAATTCACGAAAAATAAACCAAGTGTAAAAACAAAGCAAAATAAACAAAGCCAAACACTGGTAAGGAGGCCACCAAGTTGAGAGTGGTTCGACCCTTCAAAGGAGTGATATCAACACACCAAAACTAACTAAATACAAAAAATTGCTACAAAATTAAAATTAAACCAAAAGCCAATAAAGAGGTGACTAGGTTGTAGATGGTTTGGCCTATAGGCAAAAGGTAGTAGCAAATTGTTAAAAACCAATTTCTTGTTGACGTGGCACTTTATTACTCATCTGCACGGTAGTGGAGTTGAGTCAATACACAATTAAAAAAAATGAGTGATATCATATCAAAAACCAAAACTGGTAAAAGGGGCCGCCAAGTTCCGAATGGTTCGGCCCTTCAAAGGAGTGATATCAACACACCAAAACATTCGCCAACTTAATCGCACCGAATAATACTTTGGACGTTAAAAGAAAACTTGAACATTGCTACCGAAAGTAGCAATGTTCTAGTTATAATTTTAACCTTCGAATTATTAAGCGGTGCGATTAACTTGGCGAATGTTTTGGTGTGTTGATAGCATAGCATATTTTGTACTAAGCACAGGTAATGAATATTAAGGTTTAAACATTAAATCCTGAACAGGTTTAAATTTACTTGCTTACTTTGTTTGCTCACATTCACTACCTAAATGAAAATTAAGGTTATTGTGTCTTTATTGTTTAGCATCATCTGCAGACCGCCCTCTAAATCTTACGTAAGTTGATTGTTGCTGTAACCCTCATTAGTTTCTACCTTATCTGGAAATGTGTAGGCTAATTTATTCTGTCCCGTTTTTGACTAGAGGTCACTCCGGCAAAGGGGAGCCAATATCGTGGTTTGCATGCCGTCCTTTTTGCTTTTTTTTTTCTGCGAGCCACATATCCCTCATTTTTTCTGCCGCCCATAGGCAATCCTTTTTATTTCAGTAAATAAAGAAATCACAAGGTAAAGGGTAAACGAAGCAAGCAGTCTGCATTAAAGACCGTCCATGTACATAAAATTTTATCAAATTCGTTTTGGTGAAACGGGATTTTGGCGAAACGGGACTGACCCCTGAGGGCAAAACTATTAATCTGCTTTTTTTTTGGCGAAACGGGATTTGGCGAAACGGGAGTTCACCCACTTGTGAGGGGGAAGGTAGGCGTTACTAATAAGCTCTCATGACAATGGGATTAAATAGGGGAGGGAGAATAAGGGTGAGGTGAACTCGAGTAGGAGAAAGTAATTAAAAGAAATAAAAAGTAAAAAGTACTGGCAAATGAAATGTTGACGTTAATAACTAGAAAATGTTTATTTTTTTGTAAATTTAGCTGCATATTTGATTTCTGCACATGCGAAAACATAAATTGACATAAAGATTTAAAACTTACGACCATATTTAACCGTATTACGAAAATACTCCGTATTAAAACCATGTTTTCGCGTATGCAGATATCAAATATACAGCCAACTTTGCAAAAAAATAAAAATTTCCTAGTTATTAACTTCAACATTTCATTTATCAATCATTTTCACTTTTTGTTTCTTTTAATTACTTCCTCCTTCGTCACCCTACTCGAATCCATCTCATCTTTATTCTCCCTCCCCTATTTAATCTTATTGTTAAGAAAGCTTATTAGCAACCCCCATCTTCCCCTCACAAGTGCCCAGTTAGGGTGGTCCCAATTATACGAAAAACGTAGGCAAAACGTGGGATTCAGTCGGAAATTCAGCCTTACAGTTTCGCCTCCCTCCCGTCAATATTTTTGTCTTCGATACGCCCCTGCGTAGTCGTTTTACCAGCTTATAGTATTTACCAGTTTTCGGAAATGACACAACGAAAACATCATCTTCACGAAATTCGAAATTTTTGTTCAGTTCTTCAGTTATTTTTGGTCCACCAAAACTCTGGCACATAATAAATCCTTCGTCAGATATGTAGCACTCCTTAACGCCTGGAAAGTTGGGGAGAAGACCTATGGACTTGAGATTGTAAGACATGACGATACTGCAAACGTAATAGAAAAGAACGGTGTTAGTTTGAAGTCAGCATTTACCCATTATCGTAAATAGCAACACTCGAAATCATAAAAAAAAAAAACAAGATGTAAACGTACATCACAGAATCTTTGTGCATTGTAAGATCTTTGCAATCATCTACAGCCTCCACTATCCGTATAACCAAGAATTTACATTACAAACCCACTATCCGTATAACCAAAAATTTACATTACAAACCCACTATCGGTATAACCAAGAAATTACATTACAAACCCACTATCCGTATAACCAAGAATTTACATTACAA
>JAHWFP010150136.1:0-18995 GCA_023313725.1 Lithobius niger | reverse complement strand
CCCCCCCCCCCCAACTTTCCCGGGATTGTGTGTGTTTGGGTGCCTCCTCTTTAAAACGTTTTTGCACCCAGTCTTCCCAGGTCCTGGCAGGCCTGATAGGTAAGAGGGGAAAAGGGACTACTTGACTCGTACAATAGTTTCAAAATAGTTTTTCGAAAAGGTTTTTTTAATTTAATTTTGCGAGCCTTGAAGTTAAATCTCGTACAGAAGATAAACCAACATCGAACAACATACACTAGAAATAACGTAGTACAATAAGATTAGCTACCTTTATGCGCATACATTTCATTCACGTGATATGGCCCGGAATAGAACTGGCGAACCCCTCCGTCACCAGATCACTACCGTATCGCCGTTACCAATATGGTTACTTGTCCAGTGGCATAAAAATAACTCACTGAAGGTTGTTTTTTCGCTGATGGCTTATTTTCAATTTACCTATATATTATTTACGATTTATGCTTATTTGTTTCTCGCGTAGAATACGTGGCTTAATTTTTAATCTTACTGAATGTATTACAAACTGTATGAAGTCCAGCACGGTAAGGGTTTTCCTCTGATTTCGAACGGGGAACTCCATTCATGGTACGGCCAAGGTGTTAACCAGTCTCATAACTGCTGATGAAGCATAGCATTCTCTCATACTAGACTGGTCAGCACTGTCTGGCAGGGACTCTTAACAGGGTTCTCTTTCCAGTCACCTAACTGTCCAGCCTCTTACTGCAGAGCTCCCCTAAACGTGGCTCCAGGGGCTTCTGTTGTCTGTTACTTCGTTATACTTTACAGCTTGCTCTAAGGTGTCCGAGGATTTACCAGATTTTGCTTGGAATACTTTACTTATAAGCATAGCTCATGTTCGTTTCTTTGAAAACATTTCTTGGTGCATTCTTTCTCTTGCTTCAAGCTTTAACGATATTGCTGATGCCAGATGGCGCCACAATAGAATCTACAGGTGTTTCATTGCGACGATGATTAAGGATGAGTTATACTTGCATAGGCTATTGGAGGTATATACCAGTGACTCGCCTCAACTGTATTACGAGAATCTCAGTGACTCGCATAAAATCCGTCCTACAATAATCTACGTATTGGAATACGTATTGGATCAACATGAATGACTCGCCTGAAATCTGCATTGCAGGAATCTGAATTACTAGCATGAAATGCGTATTGGAGGAATGTGAATGACTCTATGAAATCATATTACGAGTTCAGAGACACAGCTTTGTGTATCTCTGGACAGCAGCAAGGGGCAGCCACCTTTAGACAGGCATACTTTTGGGCAGCAAGGGGCAGCCACCTTTTGACTGGCTTACTTCTGGGCAGGAACGGGCAGCCACTTCTAGACTCGCATACTTATGGGCAGCAAGGGGCAGCCACGTTTTGACCAGCATACTTTTGGGACGCAAGGGAAACCAATCTTTTGACTGGCATACTTCTGGGCAGGAACGGGCAGCAACCTTTTGATTGGCACACTTCTGGGTGCTGTGCAAGGGCAGCAAGGGCAGCCACCTTTTGACTGGCATATTTCTGGGCAGCAAAGGGCACCCAACTTTTGACTGGTATAGTTATGGGCAGCAAGGGGCACTCACCATTTGACTGGCATACTTCTGGACAGCAAGGGGCAGCCACATTTTTATTGGCATACTTCTGCGCAGCAAGAGGCAGCCACCTTTTGACTGGCATATATCTGGGTAGGAATGGGTAGCCACCTTTTGACTGGTATATTTCTGAGCAGTAAGGCGTAGCCACCTTTTGACTGGCATATTTCCGGGCAGCAAGGGTCAGCTACCTTTTGACTGGCATACTTCTGGGCAGCAAAGTGCACCCATCTTTTGACTGGCATACTTATGGGCAGCAAGGGGCACCCACCATTTGACTGGCATACGACTGGGCAGCAAGGGGCAGCCACCTTTTGATTGGCATACTTCTGCGCAGGAAGGGGCAGCCACCTTCTGACTGGCAGATTTCTGTGCAGGAACGGGCAGCCATTTTTTGGCCAGCATATTTCTGAGCAGTGTGGCGTAGCCACCTTTTGACTGGCATACTTCCAGGCAGCAAGGGGTAGCAACCTTTTGACTGGCTTACTTCCGGGCAGCAAGGGGTAGCAACCTTTTGACTGGCATACTTCCGGGCAGCAAGAGGCAGCAACCTTTCGACTGGCATACTTCTGGGCTGGAATGAGCAGCCACTTCTGGGACACAAGGGGTACTCACCTTTTGATTGGCATACTTCTGGGCAACAAGGGTCAGCCACCTTTTCACTGGCATACTTCTGGGCAGCAAGGAGCAGCCACATTTTGAGTGGCATACTTCTGTGCAACAAGTGGCAGGCACCTTTTGACTGGCATACTTCCGGGCAGCAAGGGTCAGCCACCATTTGACTGGCATACTTCTGGGCAGCAAGGGGCAGTCACTTTTTAAACTGCCTAATCTCTTTCGCCTAAACAGACGACTTTAGCACTCCGTCACCAAGCAGAGTTTAAAAAAAGTTAGTCCCAGTGCACACCACGACTGTTGTGAGAGTTTACTGGGGGCCTGAGACAACGCGAGCAAGCACAGCCTAGTGGTCAAAGTGGTCGGTTACTAGCCAAGCATACGTCGGATCGAATTTCGTGACCGACTAAGTTACATACATATAAAAAAAAAATAGTCTAAAAGTCGTCTGATGATGTGAAAACTTACGTACATTAATATTCACTGCTTTAATCTACTTTGAAAGTGGGTAAAAACCTAATATTTGTAGGAAGTTCACAATGGGGCTTCAACGGATGTTAAAAGGGGCAGGAGGGGATCAAACATATTTGCGTGTAAAACTATCACGGTTTCTGAATGGCACTTTTCGTTTAACACTGCTGCAGTAATCTGGGGTACTAGTACTAAGATACGTTTTGGATTCACGGCCCCCTGGGCGGTGCTTCACTGCGCTACACTTGGTAACGCAGGAAATATGAAAAATGGTCCGATCACGACCAAAAACTCGCATGTGCCTCGTGCCCTATTTTTTTCTCAATATCATCGACGAATGAGCGAAACCTAATTGTGTGCCAACGGGCAGTTGAGTCGCTAAATATTGTTTAACAGAAATGAAACCTGTGCTTTTGCCAACACTCTGAAGACGATGTGGTGACAGTACACATGAATGTGTACTTTCTCAGCCTCCACACGAGTTGTGTACTGGCAGTACACAGTCTGTGCACCGAGAGTACACATTCCCGTCACAGCTTGTGTACTACCAGTGCACAAATTGTGTACTCTCAGCACACAGTTCGTGTGGAGGCTGAGAAAGTACACACTGATGTGTACTGCCAGTACACATAGTTTTCACAGTGAATGTATGAGAGGGTAGTTTTTTTCCATTCTTTATGCCATGCTCAAACTCTAAATTTGTATGCATTCAGATTTAAAGTGTCATTTTCTTCCTTTCTTTCTTACAGGGTCTCTCAGTGGCGTGTTTATTCTGTTTTTTTAATGGAGAGGTAACGTATTTTAACTTGAAATATTTCAAAATAATTATAAGTCATTCACTTTTTCTTCTTTCTTTTTCAACATCTTTATTTGAAAAACAGGTACATTTTGATCTCCATAAACATGGGAGACTTGAGAGTTCAAACCTTCCATTCCCTCAATTAATAATTAACAAAAAATAATTAACTATTTCCCTCAACAAATAATTAACTAGACGATCCGTCTGTCGTTAAGTTATGCTCAAATAAAACAGATCGATCCGTGCAAAACAAACGGACAAAACAAATGCCCTAAACAAGATGGAGCCTGCATGTTTCACAACTTAAGAAATACGTACTCAAAATACACACACAGCTACTCCCTCGAAACAGAATTAAAACATACACCCACAAACACAGACAAAACAAATCCCGTAAAAAACATAACCGCCTGTATAATACACAAATTAAACTCACGCACAAACATGGAACGTTGTTTCATACACAAACTGCGTTCACTTTTCGGACATTACCAAGGAATAAAACATAAAAGAAGTGGAGTTTAACTGTAGTTCGTTTCGTTCGAGTGAACTCTCACTGTTTTTTTTTATTCGTTTGACTTCGTAGCTGTAAATTCCGTCAGGATTTCAGCGCTGTTTTTTTTTTAACAGCTGTTTAGTTAAGCATGTTATAAAGTCCCATTTCGATTGTTTTGATACATGCGCAGTACTGCTGCGCTATCTGAAGCTCAGAGCGGCACATTAATACACGAGCCCCTTTCAGTGATTGGCCTCTCGCGCCCTTCTAAATATCCTTCTCACTCCTGATAAGTAAATAAGCTCGAATGGTACCATCCGGGGTTTGCAGCGAATAATAACAGAGTGCTTGTGGAGCATTTAGTCGAGGGGTTCGACAAACTAGAAATCTCGTACACCCAAGATTTAGATTTATAAATCCGTTGCAAATCTTATAAATCTGTAAATCTTGTGTAAATCATTCAGATCTTGTAAATCTTGTAAATCTAGTACAAATCTTGTAAATCACGTAAATGTAGTGTAAATCATTTAAATCTTACTTAAATCTTCTGTAAATCTTCAAATCCCAGCAAATCTGCAATTCTTCAAATCTGTAAATCTGTGTAAATCTTAAAACCTTCTGTAAATTCGTGTAAATCTTGAAAAATCTCATGCAAATCATTAAATCTTAGTTAAATCTTTAGTAAACCTTTAAATCCCAGCAATTCTGCAAATCTTCATGTAAATCTTCAAATCTGTAAATCTGTGTAAATCCGCCAAATTTTATGTAAATCTTTAAATCTACTGTAAATCCGTGTAAATCTTGAAAAATCTTATGTAATTCATTAAATCTTACTTAAATCTTTAGTAAATCTTTAAATCCCAGCAAATCTGCAAATCTTCATGTAAATCTTCAAATCTGTAAATCTGTGTAAATCCGTAAATCTCCGTAAAACCATTGGAAGATTTACAGATTTATAAACCTCGTAGACTTTTTTTCTTTGTCGAACCCCTCGCATTTGTAGAACGATCATGTTCCAGCGAGACAACGGGCTCCTCAATACATAGACCTCGTGAATGAACTTACTTGGAACAAGAACATCGACGTTTCTTTCGCGAGTTGTCCATTGCGTGGAAGAAGGTGCAGGATAGTATGCAAGGTAATTATATTTGAATTAAGCTGTAAATAAACCAGGAACAAATAACTGCAAGTAATGGCAAGTTCAATTTCACTAATTTCACTCACATAGGCATGAGACACGGCAAAGGATTTTAATTTACATGACTATTAATCATTATGTGTCTTGTTCACAAATTTGGTTGACAAAGGAAACACAGATACCAGTAAAACCGGCTAGCTTTAGTGACGTATGTGTTGTCCTTTGTCACATATGTTTAAGCCTTCATTTTGTCAACCAAATATGTGAACAAGGCGCAGAATGGTTAATAGAGCTGAAAATGAAGCTTTAAATAAACTTGCATCAGCTATACAAAATTTAGCGAATTGAATAGCAAAATTAGACCTGACTTACACCGAAAATTAAATCAAAGTTTAATTTATTCCAAAGCTTCAACAACAACAAAAGTTAAATAGAGATTTCGTGCAAATGCGTATTATTCACACTATACAAAAAGAGATTTATGCTACCAAACCATTGATTACTTTTACAATTTGTTTAACAATTTTTTTTCTTCTTCTTCTTCTTTAAAGGTTTTATCACAAATATCCAAAAGATGGACGCAGCGCCGGATGTCCCGCAATCGCAGCTACTCAGTGGCTGCCACATCTGTCTCGGTAATGGCAAGCATTTGATCCGTTGCTTGGCGTAATGAAATCTCCCTAAGTAGCGGTTCAGGCCCTAAGCTTGAGAGATCCGCTGTTCCGCAGGGTTCACTACCTTGTCCATCACTTTTCCCAGACACTGATTACCTAAATGGAGGCTGCGCGCTGCGCTTAGCAACAAGCTAGTTGCCTCTCTGACTTGACTCAGATGCGAACAGAATTCCCATCGCGTTTCCCTCGTTTTAAAGCTTTGTTGTTACGGTTACGTGTACTGGTTGGTTGGGGGTCTTCTTAGGGCTTTCAAAAAATCAAGGCAACACTTCGTTCACTTCACCAACGGAGCTTTCTAATGTTGTCAACACCAGTGGATGGTTGTATTTTACGGCCTACTTTTCCTAAGTGAATTTGAAGACTTGCTGTTGCTTGGTATACCATGCATAAGTTTAAGTTGGAAGTTAGGTGGAAAACCCGTTAAAATCTGTGAAGTTTGTCAACGGATACAATTAATTACGTTTTTATGTTGAGGAAATCCGAACCGTTTTTCATCTCCACATTATGTCTTCCTACGAAGTTATGCCGTTCAGAATCTGTAAATTATCAAAGGTATACAAATAATAATGGTTTTATGTTGAGGAAATCTGGACCTTTTTTACATCTACACATTAAGTCTTCAAACGAAGTTGTGCCATTCAGAATCTGTCAATTATCAAAGGTATAAGATCTTCTTTTCAGACGTTTGTATGTTGTGGAGACATTTGCAGGCTGAAAGACAATAATAGGCTTAGAAACATTTGTATCTTTGTAGGCTGCACAGGTTTGTCACTGGACAATGACACACATCACTGTGTTGCTTTGCTACCACACGAATTGTTACCTCTGGCAGTACACATTTTGGGCACACTTTATATAGAGTGAGACATACCTAAGGGTTAACATTTCGTAGGGTTGCTGAGTTGGTATACTTTGATGCTTAATGTCACTAAACTCTTCAGAATGTAAACCTAATAAATGTGACACTAAGTAAAAGGCCGTTTGGTAATCATAAGACAGTAATGAAAAGAGGTATGATCCTGATGAATTGCCTAATGAGTTACCATTCGATGAGTCAAGGATGATTGTAGGTGAATATGCTTACTTGCTAGGTATAAGCATGTTTTTAACCAATAGAGTAACGGATCAACTGTAGGTAAGGCTAAGCATGATGAAGGTTAATAATCACCAAGTTCAAAATTTGATGAGTCACGGGAAAGGACATCTGTTGTTATTCGTACCAACCGCAATCCTTACCATTCTAACATTATGCTGATTAAATAAATTGAAAAATATTTACGAATAAAAGATGCGGAAAAAAAAGGTCATTGAGGTTAATGCATCGAATAACCGTATTGCAGATAATAATACATTTTTTTTCAGATTAATGCACATTGTCTTGTACTTGTATGCCTTGTACCTTTGTCACTGAGTGATGTACTAACGGGGCACGGTTGGATGAATTTAGAGGATTGTCCTGGCGATATTTACGACAACTCTTTGGTAGTAAACAAATTGAATCGATAAGCTAAACTAGAGCATGAATTTATGTCCTCTTCTCACTAAATTGAAGAATTTTTGTGCACTATCAAAAGTTGTTGGAAATACTCACTTATCTCCAGCACAGAGCGCTGGCTTTTTAAAGTCACTGTAGCACATTAACATTATTTCAGTAATAGTGAATGACGCTATTCAGTTAATTCTAACATTTCCTTTTATTTTTCAATTAATAATCATCTAATGAGGTGTGTGGATTGCATCGTGTATTGAACGCTCTTGATATAACTGTTTCTGTTATCTTATTTGTATTGCTTAAGTCTGTATGTTCTTCTGTACTCCAACTGCATTGCTTAAACAGTTTGTGGTTGTTAATAATACTTGTTTTGCCTTAGCTCGCTTCGTGTCGCATCTTGTAATAGTTATCACGTAGTAATGGTAAAACTGGCATCAGGCTCATTGGTAGTTAAAATTCATTGCGTGACACAAATTTAACGACACCAACGACCTATTAAGGGTGACCACATGTGACTAGAGTTTTGACAGTCAGTACAGTGTATTTAGGATCACATCATTCTGGGCTTTGCTAAAGCTCAGTTAATTTTCAAACATTGTCTGATACTTCAAAAAGGAACTCACCCAAAAGCCCTCCCATTTGGCACATAGACTTTAAAGTTTTGTATTTTCAATCCAGATTATAGTTTAGCCAAGTATTTTTTTTTATTACGATATCATCTCCTTTGAAGTTTCATTCAGTGTACAACAAGTTCCATGTTACTATGTATCTAATTATTTGCCTTAAATTTTTATCTCAATAATCGGAGAATCTTCAAACGCAGCCAAAAAAAAAATATTTTTTAACTATTTGGCCTCTGGCTGAAGCTCTACATAGAAAGAACATGCTGCATGTGCCATTTTGATTTTGGTGTATGATTCGTGATCTCAAATCATTACGTACTTAATCTGGTAAATTACGCAATCGTATAAACTTATGCACTTTAAACTTTCAGTAGCAGTAGTTGTCTCAATGGACTTTCTGGGTGGCATGCTGAGTGGAAAGGTATGGTAATCTATCCAGGCAAGCATAAATTACGTCTGCCACAATAGAACGTATACTGCATGGCCTACGCTTTTTCACGTTGTTGAGATAGGGCAAGCAGAAAAATTCGAAAAATCCAAATTTAATAATGTTGCAGCTAATAAAATCGGTGGGTTATCACATCTTGATGAGATAATAATGGAGGAGATGTGGTGGGGAGGGCAAATAACGGCTGGCTGTCTGCTCACATTCTTGGGAAATCAAGTGAAAATATTACACACAAATGATCTGGCTATCTAGAACTGACACCACGCGCAAATGTGAGACACTGTAGATATCAAATACAGAAGTACACCAGCTTACACCGAGGTTTAGCTGCAGCAATCAGTTGGGAAGTATTCCACACAAACGGGAGCACATTCACCGCACTATTCAAGGGGCTACGAAACTTATAGGCAACGACTTCTGTTCTTAAATCTGGATTCACTGGAAGTACGCAGATTGAAGGAGGATATTGTTCGGACATACAAAATTCTACGTAATATGTTGCCATTCGATTTTCCTTTCTTCGAAACGAGAACTAAGCCAACTACTATAGAGGCCCTTCTTTTAAATTGTGAATTTCGCGATATAAGAAAAACTGTATGAAATATTTCTTGAGCAATAGGTTGTTATTGCATGGAACTCGCAGTCTCAAGCCTTACCGGAATGTACTTTTAGAAGTTTATTAAACAAACATTGTTTCAGGGCCTTCCTTCGATGGCAGGAGTTCTATGGCTGACGGACGGCACTGGTCCTCTTCCTTTCATTGGGGATGGTTGTTAGATATCCCCGGACCCTTTCCTTGTCCTTTAGTCTTTTTTTTTTTATCAATCATGTTTTTATTTTTATTATTATGATTATTATTATTCCACATTATGCAGTGGCCAACAGCTGCTTTTTTTTGGCTCATTTACTGCCTGTGCACCATCACTGCTGCTGAAAGGATAAAGCTGCACTAAGTAGTCACTTATGTGAAAAATGCCCATTGTTTTCGAACATTTTTTTAAAATTTAAAAACCGTAACTCGAGTCAAACGCATGGTGTAATTATTTACTGAGCTTTTGTAATTATAATAGACTCCATCATAGTTCTACAAAGACTTTTTCCCATTAATATACTTCAGCAGGGAGTACGAAACAACTCGGTGACCCGTCCCCTGGTTTCCAGCTTGAGACTCACGAAGGTTGGTCCCACTTTAACTCCCCCGAAGAAATGCATGAGCTTATTGAGAGGCCAGCATGCAGCCACCGAGCCATGACCATAGGTTAGAGCGCTCCTCATTATTTCTCATTTCATTAAATTTTATTCTTAGTCACAACGAGACGGAAGGTCGCCTACAGCTTAAAGTAAGTGTACCGTAAAGCGTTGCATGACTTAACAGTAATTTAACAAAAGATTACCTAATTTTAACTATTAAAGGAACATTGGCATAAGTCACTAACATTAATTCCAAAAACCGATGGTACGTCAGATGTGCATGTTTAGGGAAAAAGGGTAAAAATAATAATGAAAACCTCTACACGGCTGCGAATGTTTGTGATTTATCGAGTAAGCTGCGGAAAAACTTATATCGCGCACGTAGGGCTCAAATATTTTAATTCGTATGTTTTTAATGTGATTTGGAGAAGATCAATAGATTTTATTTTATTTTTAATATACATGCAAGATTTTTCGTAGTGGTACCTTATACTCATGTTCTTTGACAGCAACGGCTACTCACATTCTGATACTACCAAGAAGATCAGTAATGGATTAGACTTGTATCATAAATCAGTTGAAGGCTTTAATCTTTGATCTTTCACCTTATACCCTTTCTCCTGATACGACAAGTACGCTTATGCAAATACAAATTCATTTAGCTGCAATATTTTTAGAATGTGACATTTTAAAGTAAGGTTTCACCACCAAATCACTATTTTTCTTCATCCACATCAACCAATTTGAGTTAATGTTTGTTACTCAAATATGCTACACTAATATTGTAGTGTAACTGAACACCAGTATCATTTCACAACTTTTGCACTTGTATATAACACCTAATTTATCAATTAGCATTTGCTTTGTTGTTAATCCTCATTATTAAGCCACATCCATAAGCCTCATTATTAAGCCACATCCATAAGCCTCATTATTAAGCCACATCCATAAGCCTCATTATTAAGCCACATCCATAAGCATCATTATTAAGCCACATCTATAAGCCTCATTATTCAGTCATTCTGCACAAGTAACTCTTTAAACTACCAAAGTGAATTTTGAATAAATCCGTGCATCTACACACTTGATATATTATTTCACGCATTAATAACTTTGTCTTTTGTCTGGCTAAAGCACGTAAAGTTAAACGCACAATTTTACTTAACTACACGTTAGAGGAAAACTATTTGCCAAAACCGTTGGAACTATCCACCAAAACATTTGTCACTCCACCACCACATTCTGCTTCAAACGTTAAAGGATAAAAGCATCAATTTTGCTACACCTAAAGTTACCAATTGTTAATTTTTTTATTTAACATTTGCCCTATAGATTGGTGGTATTAACGTGGTGAATGTTTTGTACTGCTGTTACCACTCCATTGAAGGCCCAGACTTGTCACCGTAGTAGTGCTTCTACCATTATCAATTTTTTTTTGCATGCAGCAGAACATCAAGTCAATACATCATACAAGTAAATATTCAGAAGTTCCACTCAGTTGGCATCTTGGAACTAATGTAAATATTGTTACCATACAAATAAAAATTCCTGCTAACTGATTCGTACTAACTTTCGCATATCCTGTAATTGGAATATAATGTATGACTTAAGAATCACATAATCACGTTATAAAGCTTAGCAGTCACAATAGTAAACGAGAAGGGGAAGGTGAAAGATGAAAACTTTTTGTGTGTTTTTGGTTTATTTTTGGAGCGATTGTTAAATTTAAAACATTCTGTTCGTTTTGGTGATGCACTTTTGCTGCTGCGTAAAAACTCATTTATCTAAATTTGTTTTAAAACGTTCTTGTGTGCTGCTTTGGCATAAGTTTAGTTATCACTTGTGTTCGGTTAGGCTTCCTCATTGTTTGGCTTTTTACAACCCTCTTTGCTGATTAGTGCGAAAATCTCGATTTTGTATTCATGGTAGCTATGTGGTGGCAGATGGAACATTGCCTATGTCTTTGAACTAAGCTGCTGGAAAGAAGACTCTGTCAAAGTCTCTTCTGGACCTTCTAGACAGGGTAGTGGGAGAGACGGCCAAGCTCCTTCAGCAGCTACTCTAGCCAGTTCTGATCTTTTAACCATTCCCGTGATTAAAAAAAAATTCAAGTTTATTCTCTGGGTTTTCGTTCACCCAACCAGACTTCATTCTCTTTTTAAACCGTCTAGTAAGGTTAAAAAAAATCGATCTGATTTTAAAATCGAGCAAAATTCATAGGAAATAATTTGGTTACGAATAACTACGATTTTTGGATAATAAGAAGTGGATAGATTTAGAATAGTTTGGACTGCCCCTATACGAATGTACGGAAGCCGGACGATTTGGTCGCCGTGATAATTTGGTCCCAAAATTTGGTCCCGGGCAGTTCCGTCCCAACAAAAAGTCCAGCTGCGATAGTTTAGTTCCAAGTGATGTTAAATTCTTTGCACAAAAAAAATGGAATGTAGTGCACAACGCCAGATTAAAATGAAGAATTGTTTTCTGACCAAGGTTACACATTATAAACAGTTGCAGCAGTTGCTGTTTCAATTTCAACACTTCGGGGTGCACACATTTCTTCAGAAGTTCTCCTTTTGTTCTTGGTCCATGGCTAAAGTAAAACTTCATTCAGTTTGATGGTTTTCCATCCGCAGAATGATTATGCCCAACCGAAGACCGAAACCTCTGTTCCCATCCCTCTGCAGCTCTGCAGCATCGTTTGTGCGATTGGTACACCCCCAATTGTTGCATCATGTGCGTTCCCCATTTCAGATGGAAATGTCAGTGGACAATGACGAATACAGATGTTTCCTCCACAAAAATTAATATGCCCAACGGTTCCAGTGACATAGTTCTTATGAAATTAGTCAACCAAGTGTTCACTGTTTAGTTATGATACGACTGAATTTATAGTCCCCCGAGCCCGGCCAAGTTTATTCACACCAGCAGGTGCAAAAGATTTGTTAGCTTATTTTGTTTGTATATGGCATAAGAGTCTCAGATAAACAAGTCGTGCATAATTTCGGTGGTGGTGTGGGGAAGGTGGTATGGATGATGTCATCCGTATGGCTGTTGCGCTGTACTTGCCACACATAAACATGCATAAATTTTCACCTGTGTGTGCTACAGAGAAGAATTTTTTTTGAAACGTTCAAAATTTAACGACAAAGAACTTTTGTGACTGCAATTTTGCTAACTACATTAGGTTTAAGATAATTTCATTCATACGTATAACGTCAGTGTACTAGTTTACTCCAAAACCGTAAACTTTCGAAAGAATACCCAAAGGCAAACAATTTGCATTTTCTAATGAGGATTGTAGAACTGTATAACATTTTTACAATACAGGGTTTATTATACAATGCCTAAGAGTCAGTCTAAAGCACTAGCCAAAATCTGCTTCCATCTAGATCTGCTTTGATTCAAAAGGTTTAAAGGAAGCCATTTAGTGTCATGATTGTGCAAGTGAACAAACTTAAAAAAAAACCTGCCCATGGGCTTGACCCACTGAACACTGCTAGAACTTAGGACATGGCACCACATAAAATGGTACGTCGGTCATAAAACACTCAGAAAACCTAGAACCAACGATACAAGAGCTGAAATACGATGAACAGGATGAAGAAAGTGATTTTCACAGTGATATGTTAGCTCTTCCGATGAAAGCTAAGAGAACGCCCAATAAAATTTGTGCTTTAACCTAATCCTTCACATGGAGCATAGATTTTATTTGGTTAATTTCTACTGACAATTTAAGTAACTAGTGAAAAACTGTCTCTTAATATTTCATTATACTTGTCGTGTTGGAAATTTCCTCGGCAAATAACATTTTAACATTACTACTGTGAAAATCACGAGTTATTCAAGTTGGTTATTATGCATACCTTCTAAACATTTTTGACACTTTATTGTTTAAATGTTTCCTCCATATTTTAATAAACTCTGCATTTTTATAATTCTCACTAAAAAATTCAACTTCTTGGCTTTTGGGCACTCTGTCGAAAGTTTTCAGTTTTTGAGTAAACTATGCACACTGATTTTATGCGTGCAGATAACTTTACCTTAAAACCAAATGGAGTTAACAAAAATACGTAATCACAAAAGGTTCTTGTTAAATTTTGAACAATTAAAAAAAAAATCATTTCACTAGCTCATATGGGTGAAACGTTATACATGTTATAAGTTACATAAGTCACATGTGAAAAGTTATACACAGCGTGGCAGCAATACTGACGATGTCATCATCCATCCCACCCTGCCTCTCCACCATTGGAATTTTGCACGACTTGCTTTTCTGACACTTTTATGTCATATATAAACAAAATATACTAACAAACCTCTTGTACTCTTCGGGTAAATAAATCCTGGCTGGGCTCTGGGACTATATTGCATAATTTTCTGTGTCAGCTATCACTCCGGCCATACTGGCTGGTATATTTTTTTACGAGATTGAATGTTCGTACGGCTTATATTTTCTACAGGATTGAATTATCGCACTATTTGTAATTGTGGGTCCGAATTGTCGGGGACTGACATTATAAGGAACTGAGTTGGACCCCATAAATGTGTTAAATGTGGTTTTGGAAGTACGGGTCTTTTCAAAACCACCACACATGTCCAAAAACTCCGTACTGCCAAAGCGCTGCATACTCGACGGAGCTATAATAAAACATTCCAAAGGCAAAAAAGAGAGTTAAAGTGTCTTCAAGCCTTGCGATTACACATTTATTACGTAACAGATGGTATCGCAAACTTATTTTTTCATCTTTCGTTCAAACTCGTGTCTATTCATTGGAAGTGATGCTCTTGAACGGCATTGAGGGATTGTGGAAGCTAACCAATCGCAGCAGCATGCAAAGGAGGTTGATTTTTGCGGAATTTTGAACACGTGCGACACACAGTCTATCAACTGATTAGCTGAAGGTGTTGAATGCATAGTTTGCAACACTGGCTAGGTATGGTTGCTCATGTGCATGTCCACGTTCGACTGAATTAAGTTTCTACAAATTGTTGCGTACACTGGCTAGCAAATGCCGATTTTCGTTCGCTTCACTCACTCATTCAGTGCACTCAAATTCTACCCTCCGAAACACCTAATGATCTCATTCTAATGATCCCAGTCTAATGATCTCTTACTTTATATTCTTCCATGTTCATGTTGTTGGCAGATATATCAGCGCATCATGTGACTCAAATCACTCCTACCCCATCATGGCTAATGATCCCCACTCACTAATGATCACTTCTGTTATTATATTCTGTCAGCCATGTTCATGTTGCCAGAAATAAATGAGGCTGCTGGCTGAAATATCAGTGCATCATGTGACTAAATCACACCCCCCCCCACGGCTAGTGATTCCTATCACTTCTATTACATTCTACCAACCATGTTCATGCTCATGCCGTCGGAAATAAATAAGGCTCAAGACTGTCTCAAAGCTGCCTCTTCGAGAAGCATGCTGTCCTGAAAAGCTTTGCTGCAATACAATTCCTCCAACAGATGCGCGAGGCCATGGGCCGTTGCTTGCTCCCCGACCTCTTGTGTAATGTATACAAACTCTAGGTGGACGATCGACTGACTCTGAATGGAGCCATCAGTCGCGTCGAAAGATGATGTCATACTCCCTCACTATGCACTTTTGGAATGCTCTACGAAAGGTTTCCGCGTATTGACGGTACCAAACTGTCTTCAGAAGCAGGTGTATGGTTTGCTTAGAGTGTTTTGGAACGACCAATAGTTCAGCAGATGGCATTAATAATTGGACGCCCGAGTTTCTGAAGTTTGTAAAAATTTCTTTGCTTACTTGACCTTGTCTGGTATAAGTATTTCGTTCTACCCAAATCAAACCAAAAAAAACATAAAAGGACATGTAAAGATACCCTAATTACATCGGGAGCTGTCTATAGTAGAGTGCCAACTTCCTACTATGTAGTCCATACGGAAAACCTAACCTAGTTCTTAACCCTATCCTTCCTGCACCCCCTCCCTCTCGTCCTTTTTCTACCAACCCTTGGTAATACAAAAGATACTGATTGGTTAAAATATTTATAGTTAAAACAATAGATGCAGAATAAGACAATCGAGATTTTCGTAATGATTATTTTGTTGCGCTTCATGTGTCATTGTAATACTTGCCTAGCTTACACGTGCTGTAGTGAAACGTACTTATGCTTATGTCGTAGTCCTAAGTTGATCAGCTTACGTTTATTCACGCATTCATTGCCTGGATCAGGAGGTGACCACACCAGTCTAAAGAAAACAGAGGTATTCAATAATTATCCTTTCCTTTTTTTTTTTTTTGTTATTTGGTAAAAATAACAGCTGTATTTCACAATGAACTGTATGTACCAACTCATAAAACCAATGGTCAATTTTAGGTTCAACTTTACCCAGGTTTAACATGTTTGGCATTTGAAATGCTCCTATATGATTGATAATCCATCATGCTTGCACCTTACATGCATCTTATTGGTTCACGATGTTTTTTTTAATGCTTCAACAAATTAATGTCCTATCCCAACCAAAGGACAAACCTGAAAGTATTTATTTGCTAATTGTGGTCGTGGTGGCTGAGGAGTAGCAGGTCTCGGACTAGTTGCATGAAGAAGTTGACTTGGGAACGGAAAATGTAGCAAAATCGCCGTCAGTATTCACCCTGGACAATTCACGTTTTTCAGTGGTTGTGGGGATCTATTCTAGCTTATTCAGGACATTAGCTTGGTTCCCTACCATGATCATAGGTTTCCCCATTTGTCCCTAGACTTTTCTCCTTCCATTACGTCGAGTGGGCTACAAAATTTATTGGTTTTATATACACCAGCATTTGTTTACTTTAGATGACGTAAGGCGCTAAAAAATTTATTTAAAAAGAAAATAAATAATAAATGAAACATCTTTCAGCCATTTTTTTTCAGCTGGGAAAGCATTCAGTCACGCCTTTTTAAAATTAACCCATAAACGGCAAACTTGGGATGTTATTAATTTATTGTCAAGCATTAAAAAAGATCGTAATTGATTTATTTTTTGGTATGTTACATTGCACAAACGACTATGTTGTTGAATTAACTATGATTCGCCAGTTTTACCAAGAGCAAGTTCACTGCACAGAATTATCACGTTCACATGCTGTGTTAGCCTTGCACGTTTGCAGCTTTTTATCGTTTCCAATGTGTGCGCTAATATAGTCTGGAAAATTGATGTCACTGTATTGCCATTTTTGACTAAATTTGGTTGTTTGATCGATTCCGGCAAAACAACTATAATATGCTTGCAAAATCAGCCAAATTTTGTGGAACTTAATTACTGATATTGAAATCACAATTTAACTGATCATTTTGTACGTAGTTATACAAATTTAAAGACGGGAAAGCCAAAGGCTCACAAGGCCGTGTCAGTATGGCTCAGTGGTAGGACTTCGACCTTTGGTTTCAAAGGTCCTGGGTTGAATTCCCCACTCAGGCAGTCTGACATACATAAGTTCAAAAGGCAATGTAAATAGGTTTGCATCTGTATTTAGTAGGCATACAAAGTGATCAGTTGAATTGTGATCCAGACCTCGAGTAATGTGATAAAGGAAGGCCACTAAAAGGACAAGAAATGGATGACCTTGCTAAACACTACCGAGGTCGTCCCATTGCTAACCTCTTAATTATACTTCAAACAACGTGGTAATAAATAGGAAATTTATAGGGACTTGGAGCTTTGACGTGTTCCCATCCAGTGCCTTGATGACAGAAGGTAAGAGGGACTGTTTTGATAGGTAATTCCAACCATTAAATTCCTAGGATCTTTTACATGCCACAATTTATATTAGCGCAGAGAATCAAAGGGACCTGCTCATCCCGAAAATTCCAAGGGTGGCTGAGGTCAAGCTCGAATGTGGCATCCACAGGCATACGAGACAATCGTGGTAACCATCGGGCCACCTTGTCCCATAACTTGAAGGGACTTTAGGGATTCATTACGAATGTAGAACATAGAATAAAAATTCGGACCAGTTTATAGAATATATTGGACACAGGAAAAATTACCACTTGAAAGCAATGGCTCAAGAGCTTGCGGTGCTTCCCCGAGCATCATAGTGTTAAGTTGGGATCCCATCTGGGGCAGCCATAGCCGTTTTACTTGCGATCTACAATTTTAGGTTGATTTTGGCTCCGTTTTTTTCCCCCTTTTTTCTTCTTTTTTTCTTCTTTTTTTTCTTTTTGTATTCCACAACCAGTGTCTCCCCCTCATTTCACAACATCAACCAATTCTCACAAAAAACTTATCTTGCGGTAGCACTTCAGCCATCAAGTTGGATCACTACGTAAATGATCAGCTTGTGGTAAAAGCCCGATTTCTTTTCTTGTTGTTAACGAAGATAAAATAGAAAAATCTTACACTTGATTAAAGTACCATCTACAATTGCTGGTGGTGTATTCTATGATAGAAAATTTGCAAAAAGCATCAACCGATTTTGTTTATTTTACCTTACGAATCATTTGCTACTTTCAAATCCTTACTCCAGACTTTTCTTCGTAGGCTTTTCCTTTTTGCTATTTTTTTAGCATCCTCATAAGGGTTGGGCTCACATTGTTTCATAATACAACCAACACTATAAATGCCTCCCACAAATGATGTGCTATCTATAACCTATAGCTTGAAGGAATGGTGTACGATACACATGTTTACTAATTCCATCAAGACAATTGCCGTAATATTACAGGGCTTAACAAATGGTCACATCAGACACTTTACGATGCATTCCCTGGCTGAAATTATTATTATAATTCCCTATGAACATTTGCCCAAAAATATCATTTCTTCACAAGTTATTGTGCGTGAATAAATTGTTCACTCTCACTGCAATGTTGCACAATTGTTTTAGCTCTCCCCTCATTGTTCTTCGCAGTGCCATTTTCCTCTTTAGTAGCTTTGTTATGGCAGTAACAATCTGCATATTTTTTTCATGCAGTAACTGAAAAGAGATCTTATCAGACATATGGTTATAGAATATTATAAACTTTAATTTGACCCAAGAAATATATCATCAATTTTTGACACGTCCTTGTATTACACCAGTGATACAAAACGTAATTCTTAGTGTTATGTAATACAGCATATCCAAATTATTATGAACTTAAAACTCGTGGGAACTCTTGATCCTCACCTTCCTTACATAGGATTTTTGAAAATTGCTTTTAATGTGTGACGAATATTCTCATCGAACACAAGATATGATGCAAAGTGAACATAGTGATATGATCCGCTGCAATCCATAGTGTGTACTTATATATTTAGTTATTCCCTTACGCCATAAAATAACTAAATAAGTCCATAAATAATACAAACAAAAACGTCAAGGGTGACATAAAAAAAGGAGTTATATGATTGAAGTTTCACTTTACGTGTTAAAATGTACATGGATAAAAATTGATAATTCTTAATTGAACCAATCAAATGTACAATTGAGAAAATTGCAT